>JAJOOE010013544.1:0-21211 GCA_036250405.1 Solanum raphanifolium
CCTCCCCCCGGCTCCAGTGACCCTCCTCCAACTTGCCCTGTTTGCAAGTTGGTCTACATCAACAGTTATTCTAATTGCAAGGCCGGCCGGCGTTGCCGATATATCCATGAAGTAGCAACTGATGCAAATGTCAGTCTCACTGACGACTTTGCTAGTCTCCTCCATTCGAGTTACGGAGGAGACCCCAAAATGGTGAAATTTGAACTTACTTATATAGTGCCTTATTAGCTACTATGCGATCTAAAGGATTTATAGCGTTAGCTACTGCAACTTCTGGTGTTGCAGCTTCTGTACTTCCTGGACGAACTGCTCATTCACGCTTTAAACTTCCTAACACACATGAAAATTGTATTGTAACATTAGTAAACAGAGTTCACTTGCTTCCTTAATTCGAGATGCAAAACTGATAATATGGGATGAAGTATCAATGGCCAAAAAGAAACTTGTTGAAACTTTGGATTCATTTTTAAAAGATATTATGGACACATACATGCTCTTTGGTGGTGACTTTAGACAAACTTTGCCTGTAATACAAAGTGGCAAAAAAGAAGACTTCATCAACGAAAGTTTATTAAACTCTAACATTTGGAATCAACTTGAAAAATATCAACTGGTACAAAATATGCGTGCCAGAATAGATCCCACCTTCTGTGAGTATTTACTAAAGATTGGAGATGGCAAAGAAACTGTGAATGACTTCGGTAAAATTGAAATTCCACAATCTTTTCTTATTCCATTTATAAATGAAAAAGAATCACGAGACATTTTATTTAAAGCTATTCATCCAAACTTAAACATGGTCATTGAAGATATATCCTCTATAACATCCCGTGTTATTTTAACTACCAAAAATGATTTTGTTGTTGAAATTAATCAAATGTTCATTGATAAATTCCCGGGAAATACTATGATATTTGTTGGAATTGATGAAACCATAGTACCGAAAGACCAGAGTCAATATGAAGATTACTTGCATACTTTGAATCCTTCTGGTTTACCACCATATAAGTTAGTTCTAAAACGAAATTTCCCTATTATCCTTTTACGCAATTTAAATCCTTCTGAAGGTTTTTGTAACGGAAGACGATTAATTTGTCTTGACTTTAAAACTCATGTTATTAGTGCAAAAATCGTCAGCGGTAGGAAAACATGTCTTTATTCCTCGAATACCATTATTATCTTCACAAGATGAAAAATTGCCTATTCCATTTAAACGAACACAATTTCCAATTAGATTATGCTTTGCCATGACCATAAATAAAACTCAAGGTCAAACACTAGATTTTGTGGGAATTTATTTGCGTGAACTTGTATTTTCACATGGTCAACTTTATGTTGCTTTATCACGAGCAAAGAGCTCTGATCGTGTAAAGATACTGATTCGACCTACCATACCAAATAGCCATGATGATCATTCCACTTACAATATAGTGTATCAACAACTCCTCCTATTGTAATAACGAGTAAGAAGTTATGCAATTGATACAGCTTCAACAGTTTAACTCTCTCACCTCTCGCTTTTTCCCAGCTTCCACCATAGCCAAAGCCGGGTAATTATTCAGCCAAAAAAAGCTTCTCTTTGTTTATTCAAATTTGTTACCTACTAATTTCTACTCAACTAATGTTAAGACATTGTAAAAAACACACAGTCCCTTGAGTTTTTACAGTGTTAAGGTTGTATGAAACCTCTGCGTTGCTATTGGTCCATCACTTTTCAATTTATGATAACTACCACGAAATATTGATTCCTCATTCTAATGTAAGTAGTCCTCTCTATTTTTCTCTTCCCCCATAAAGGAAAAGGTTCTTTTGCTTTGAACACTTCGAGGCAAGCTAATGGTAATACCTTTTACAAAACTCATCCTCCCTTGGTTTCAGTGGTCTGAAAACAACAACTATTTTAAAATTCAATTCTACTCCTTAATCCACTGTACCTATACTCATTTGGATCGCAACAAATGCTTTCTATGACACAATATAAAAATGGTATATTGTCAATGAACTGAACTACTCCCCCACACATTTCTGTGAAATCGGATCTTTACAGCATAAATACTTCTTGTAATCTCATAAATAAGGTTCACTTCATTACTGTTTTACTCGAAAATATGAATAAAAGAAAAAATGACTATGTTTTCGAAAAATCGATCAAACTTATGATTTAAGAGAAATCGAATTTCCAAAAAAAAAACAGAGTCGCAACTTAATTTTTTAGTAAAAATCAAGAAAAAATTTTAAGGTTTCAAAAGACTTAAACAGATAAAATCAATTGAAAATAAAAGGGTTCGAAGTTCAATGTACATTCCGAGAAGGTGTTAGGCACTCGAAATGCCCGCTAACTTGCGATTGACCGGCGATTTGACTAAAATGACATTGACCAATTTTGGAAAATAATAACCAAGTAAAAGGCTCATTTTTATTATTATTATTTTATTATTATTAATAAGGAAAATAACTAAAGGAAATCTTTTAAAGGGAAAAAACCTTAAGTGTTGACCGGACTAATAATGAAAATAAAACTAAGTATGGAGTGTAAATATAAAAATTATTATTATTATTTTTGTTATTATTGTACAATTATCTTAAGGGGGATGGAACTAAAGGGGAAATTTTTCTAAACGGGAATAACCTAAGTGTTGACAATACCAAAATTAAAATAGAAGCTAGGTAATAAGAATATGTATAAAATAACTATTTATGTTTTTTTTTTTAATATAAAAGCTCAATGGCTATCTTTGGGAATTAATTAAATTCAACCATAAAATAAATGAAATGTTAGTCAATCAACAGATAGATAAACAAATAAATTAAGAGGATATATTGAATTTGGGCTTTTGCCCAAATTTTCCAAATCTGCAAAAAAAAAAAAGAAGTAATAATTCATTAGGCTTTAGCCCTTTTTCCATCTTCCTTGATTATGATATACACAAAGTGTATATTTGAGGTATACACTATGTATATCGCTAATTCTCGAACTTTCAGACCTGTAATTTCACTTGAACTCCTTAATTCTGCATTTTCACGTTTTGACCTGTATATCATATTTTCTGACTGTATATCGGTGTATACAGCAGGTATATTAGTCTATTTTCGGCTTCCCGAAACCTCAAAACCCGATTTCCAGCCCTTGTTTGTTGTTATCGACCTGTACGCCTGCTTCTCTATTGGCAATAAGGCTGACTCGAGAGAGAAACAAGTGGATTTGGGCCTTTACGGCCCATCCAAAATATGGAGGAAGAAGATAGGGGTCCAACGGGACTCGGATAGTAGCACATGCAACAAAACGAAATAAACAAATTAGCAGGGGGGCTCTGCTTTCTCAAAAATTAACAAAAAGATGCGCTCTAGACTATCAAGTAGCATAGCTAAATAGCATTAAAAGCAAAGACCGCGTGCTCCAATAGACAACTATTCTTAAATAATGGAGAACCCAATGTATGAGCAAGAAAACAACACTTAAATCTTCCATGCCACTCATTTAAATTAATATAAGAACTCAAGTCAACTTAACACAAAAAATATAAAATAAAATTTAATCACCAAGTATAGATTGATCACAAAATCATAAATATCTAATGACAAAGAGGCATATCACAAAGTTTATAAAGAAAAAAAAAAACAAAAATAAAAACAAAGAACGGGACTTCATTTTCTCAAAAACAAGGACCACACTTTTTCAGTGGCATTGTTGCCCAAATTTAGTAAAAACATTACAGACAAAGTATATACTACATATGCACCTACTTAAAGGAAAACACAACTTTGACAAGACCAAGCTTCAAAGAGATTAAAGGACAACTTTGACAAGACCAAGCTTCAAAGAGATTAAAGGAGATCGAGAAAATGAAAAAAGCCAATATGCCGGGATGATCATAAAAAGAGAGATAACCAACGAATTTTGGAAAAAAATAGAACGAGAAATAGAGTAAACTAAAATCTGGATAGTAATATGATTTCACACCTTATGAGCTCAATCTACAAATGGTATGCACTTTCAACTGAAAACTTAGGCATATAGAAACACAAATTCGATTCAAACAAGACATGATAAGCAGTAGAATGATCAGAGGATTTATAGACAAAGAAAAATGAAATGCTACATCAGCAAGCCATAGACAAAACAACATACAAGTTCCACATTAATTCGCTAAAGATTCTGCCCCCTATTCACTGTCACAATTCGAAGGAAATCAAAACTAAAGTAAATTACACTAACAGGAAGAGCTGAATGCACTCAAAACAGAACTTACAGCAAACATTAAGCATACAACACATAGGAATCTCGTCTCGAAGACGGAAAAGAGACAAAAGGATCATAAAAGAAAAAGCATTTTACCTTTTCGAGGGCAACGAGCTGAGACTAGACGAGCAGGAGACGACTTCACCACCACTACACAAGCTTTGACGGAAAGTTTGAATGAAGACTTCAAGGGCAGAACCTTATAAAAATTTGAAACTTAAAGTTTTGATTATCTAAATCGATTTCTTTGTAAACCTATCACTCTTTGTGTATTTTCTGCCTCTTCAACGTCTATTTTTTCCAACTTTTTTTTTTCTAACACCAAATTTTCTAACTCCAAAAAAAAATAATCCCCCTCCACACAATGACTAAGAAGGGTATTTATAGACAAGGATTAAGGTTCGGAAAAAATGGGGGGAAAGGACCAAAAATTGGATAAAGAGGGTCCATTTCAAAATTCAAACAACCCAAATACTCTTTCACCAAATTGGGACGACACCTTTTCTCCAAAATTTCGTTCCATTCCGAAAGAAGAAAGGGCGAATACGCGTGCCTGGCCCTCTACACTGTTAGTACGAATTGAAAGGGACATTGGAGGAAGAAGACAACGAAGTTGCTGTCTTCTGCCTGGCTTGCGTGTTCATGCCGTGAAGAATTGTTGTGAAGATGGCGTTGAAAGCTGCTGGACGTTTCTGGGTTTCTTTTGGAAAGGAAAGGAAGGTGGGCCGGGTTTTGGGTCATATAGGAGTGGGCTGCTGGAGTTGGGAATTGAATTGGAATAAAGGAAATTGGGCCAAAATTGGTTTGGGTTGGCTGAGAAAAGAGTGGGTGGGGTTGTCTGGGTCGTTTTGGTATGCTGTAAGTGTTGTTGAATGTTGTATTATATGTATTGTTACGTATGGGTGGGGCTGGGAGTATTGGGTTTGATTTGGGCTGCTGGAAAATTCCCAAATAGGCCCCAAAATTAGTCATCTAAGTGGGTTTAAGGTGAGGTAAGAAAAAGTGTTAGATTGGAATTGCAAATTTGGCCCAGAGTTAAATAAGACGAATAATATCGATTAATTATTGAGCTTCTTAATCTTAACGAAATAAAATAATCAATTTAATTATAAACTAAATAATTCAAATATAAACTATTATATAACTAAAATAATTAACTAAAATGTTTAATTAAAACAAAATATTTTTGAGACGATTTTCAAATATTCATAAAATATACTAATTATATATATAATTATGTAAAACATAAAAATTATAAAAAAGTGACAAAACTATTTAAAATAACTTGCAAACTTTTATTTTTATTTTTTATTTTTATAAAACTAATTATTTTAAATCGTTTAAAATTGAAGAAGCTCGATGATTAATCTATATTGTGGATGTCCAAAATTGGGTGTCAACAATTACTGCAACCATTCACTCTATTCCACAATATCCTCCAAAAAGAAGAAATAATTGAAAGAACAATATAATTGTGGAGGAGAAACTTCTTTTTCCACTGAACTTCAAAACAGTATCCCCTGAATATATGCTAATTTGAAAAATTCTTGTGGCTCCATTTGTCAAATACGTACAAAAACTTCTTCATTTGTTTTAACATCACTGTATATTTTTGCTAATTTTTCCTCACAATTCTGCCTCTCAATACACTTAAATTTCATTTCCAGGAAGATCAAATCAAAACTGTTGTTTATGGCGATGACATTCCCCGTTATCAAGGCCGGATCAAACTTTATCGCACCTACTACATAGCAGGATCACGCATGCAACCGTCAAGTTCCAAATATGAAAAACCGCTGCATGCTTTTGAATTGGTTTTTGATAGAAGAACTGTAATGGTTTCAGTTGAGGAAAATGACGTAGATGTGTTGCCACATCCTACAAAACTTACTCTCACATCTTTTCCAGATATTAAACAGCAGATCCTTCGGGCAACGACTGATCTAAATAGGCAAGAATTTGGTATGTCTACTTCACTCTTACATTCATTAAATAACATCCTGATAAAAACTGCCAACTTCATACTTCAAATGCACATATACTCATTTTAAATGCTATTCTCAACAGACATATTAGCAATCGTTGTCAATTGTTTCCCACCAAGATATCTTACGAGTATGAACAAATGGTTGCAAGAACGTTTTTTTTTTTTTTTTTTTTGAGGGCAAGGAAACCCGCTGCCGCTACCTTTTGGGTGAGCACAGGGTAAAACCCCTGCTCCCATGCAATAGCTCACAAACCACATAGGAGAGGATTGCAAGAACTTATTGTTATGGATATCCAGTAAGTATATTTATTTACACTAAAAACTATTCCATTCCCTTTTTCTCCGTTAACTTTTGAATACTAATAAATATGCATTTAAATTTTCACCGGTCGATCAAGGCATTATAGCAAACGAAGGTAACAGAATGTTGCAGCAACTTTCTGCATATCCCATAATACTCGCACGACGTATTGGAGGGTCAAGATACAACGGTAAGCTATCAAAAAATGATTCCTCCTATCAGTCTTAATGACTTACCAACTGTGCCACATATTATTTTCTGTACTTGCAGACTTTGCTTTACATCAAATAGTCAATTTTATTCTTAAATTCACAAAGAAAACACCGTGAAAATACACCTCTTCTTTCGCACAAAGTTTTGTATCTTTTCGATGGTTTTTTTACCTCGAGAACCTGCTGTCAAAGCATTTTATAATAGAGTACACTTTCCAATTTAAATGATGTATTTTCATTGATGGGGTGGATAATCAGTTTAAATTTTCCCTTCTTTTTAATACAAGTTATTGGTGAAGCATCAAGAGTAGAATTTGCCACTGAATAAAACAGAGACTTAGAAGGTATGCCTTCAAACTTGTGTTCTTTTTATAGTGTGTAATTTCTGTTGACATTTCAGCTTTAAGAAAAATACACATGTATTCTTGATGTCCTTCATATTAGCTAATTTTTCCAACCATTGTCATAACCAATATTCAGAATCCAATATTGTGAAGCATTTTTACCGTAGATTTTTGTCAGGTTTTCATCTTTCTGTTTTTATTCTTACTTCAAAAAGTCATTCCTCATACTCAAAAGTCAGGCTAAATGTATATCATACAGAGCATGTGCTCAGCTTGTTAGCACATATGTATAATCAAAACTCACAAGTTCATTGTCTCTTTCCCATTCTTGATTTGTATCTTCTTTGAGTTGGATTATAAAGCACCACAAAATTATTATGTTATATTTCATTCTTCATTCACATAAGAAGCATACATATAATGCACTCAAGATGATAAATGGGGTCATGGAAGGAGAAAGAATCTTTGTTATTCTATTGATATAGAATTTTCACAAAAAGTGGGAGAATTTCATTTAGCGGTACTGAGAAAATCAAAATTTATATGTAAGTCAATATATAGTACTGAATTAGACGGGAACAGAATAAATGGTTTCCAAAAGAACAAATAATTTAAAACAAGTTCAATCAATGTTTGAAAACAGAGATACTAGCAAATAATTGTAACATTGAAACTTGTAAGTTGTAAATTACTCAAATACAACATAAACCAATGTCAAAAACATTTCATCCAAACTGCAAATACATTTGATCTGTTGTATGAATGGAGCCAATCTTTTGAAATAGTTCAGAATTAGTTCTGCCAGAATAATACTTTTCTCTCAACCCCAACTGCTAACACAACTAAATTAACTTCCTGTAGGACGACGACAACGGGAAAAGACCATATGCAGCATTGTAAAATTTGTCATCAGATACGATTATAACCGATGGACTTACTGAATAAGCTTCGAATATACATCACTTGTAGGCCACTTGCTAATATAAGCAGAAGATACTCTGCGACGGTGTAAAATATAACACGGTCCCTTGTGCTCTGGTTAGCTGCACCAGAAAACATGCATGTCAAAAAAGAACAGTTCTATAAGACAGGTATTTCTATTACAATGAAAGGATGGAAAAATTGTTATTATTGTTTCTGTTACATTATCGTTATGGGAGCCCGTACAGTTACAGATGGGATGTTCGGTACCAATTCTTGTAGTACTGATGATCGGGGAGTTGATAAACTAATTCGGAAAAAAAAAATGCAAACAAAAAGCTATAAGAGTTTTAAACCATAGTCATAAAGCAATTGGGCAGATAGTAAATGAGAAAAGGTTCATTTTCAGAATCAGACCAATAAACTTATACAAGTGCTGAAGAAAATTTCAACACAAAGTACATATAACCAAAGATATACTAACAGCAATAGATTGACATTTCTCCAGCAATAGCTAGTCCAAATATTCTAATAAACCAAATAAGTTGCTGAAATCTGAGTGATTCCCACAGTCATCAGATGTTAGTGTCTTTAAGAACATGTTATGGCTTATCAACAACAGTCTTGGCATAAACGTCCAGACCCGGTCAATGGTTGGTGTAACCATTTCAGAATTAACCATTATTTGGTTCAAACATAAAAGAAATAGCTGTCTCATATGTCATTAGAAAGCAAATCTACGTACCAATCCAGGTGATAAAGTAAGGAATGATTGCTGAAAGGTAAACATTTTTATACATATGCATCTATAGAATTAGAAGTCAATTAAGTTTTCAATCGAGTTAATATTGAAGACTCACTACGACGATGACGAGAATCACGTGCTTTCAAGTAATGCGGCTCTGCTGTAATTGACTCCAATGCCTCTCTTAGTTCAGCAATTTTGACATTGACGGGGTCCAAATGTTCTGCAAAGGTCAGTAAAGAGTATAACTAAGAAGAGGAATGGACAAATAGGAAATATAACATGCTTAATCCTAGCCATAAAAGAATAATACTATAGCAAAGAAGACAAACCATCTTTGGCAAGGTCATGTTCATTAGAAATGTGTTCAATATGTATGTAGAACGAGACTGTTTCTGGCGATGAATGTGGATTATGAAAACAGAAATTGAACATCCCACTCCTTGGGGCCTTGAACTCAAACTTATCACCAGCTGTCCCTTCATTGTGTGCACGACATTTCCTGAAGGGGATGTCACCTTCATGAGTAAAAAAAATCAGCAAAAGGAATACATCTTGGGTTGTATTCTATTTTCCATAAGTAGCAGCAGAGAGAGCGGAATCAAAAGAAAAAGAATGTACTCTGTGTTCAGTTTATGTAAAATATTTTCATTTCGAGCATATCTCCAACTTCTAAATTTCTTGAGTAAATTGAGGCCATGCATATAGTAAGACATAAACAGTGAGTTCACCAGTTCCACTATTAAATCAAATTAGTTGCATTACTAATTTTTTAATCATTGGAACCATAACATTTATCAGCCATGCAAAGACATGGTAATGAGCTAGAAACTGATTTGACACTTAGAGATATTGCATTCCCATGACTTCTTATGAGCACAAAGGACAATCATATTTATCTATTCCATCTTCAACATTCCCAGTCAAGAATGATAGAACATTGGTAGTTGGGAATAAGCTTCGCATAGAAGAGCTAGTGGGTTTGAGAATGTGCAGAAGAGGCTGCACAAGGTATGAGGTGGAGAGAGGAGAAGAATAGGATTGTGAAGAAGGATGAAGTAGTTGTATAGTAGGAGAATGGCTTCTGAAGTCACCAATAGCGGTATGACCCCACCCCACCCCACCCCAAAAAAAGGTGAGGTTCATTGAATATGATAGAGAGGCGCAGAGCTGAAGAGCTAAGGTTGGATAAGAAAAGCTAGCAAGCAACCTGGAACTACTGAAATCCCTAATTGAGTAGTACCACTCTGTGTAAGATGCCCCAATAGTAATTGGTTTATAAGCTCACTGCTCAGCAAAGGATGCTTGAAAGATCTGTTTCAATGATGCATCTAGGCTGAATGAGACAAATGGTAAATTCTATGCTACATTGAATGAGAGGGTTAATCCTAGCTGAGGGTTGTCCCTTCAGATAGCATCAAACACATAGGATCTAAGTGAAGTTAGGTAATCCAAACATCTAATTTTATGCTTTAATGCTTAAGTTTCTCTGGCCTCTCGGATCAGATAAGATAGCTCTGTTTGACAAATTGCGGACTCAAAAGTAGGCAGATGCTCATAGGTCAGTCGAAGCGGAGCACATTCCTAAGCAATGACAACAACAACAACATACCCAGCTAGATATAGAAGTACTAAGCTATCAAACTAATTGCCCGCTCGCTTAATCCACAAAGCTAGCTCTAATACACTCTGTTTCAATATAAAGGATGCTTCTTAAGGGACATAAGGGATCAATGTCCAAAGCAATAGTCTTATGGATTTTGTGCACTTAAGCACTGCTTTCAACGTTTAATTATGCTTAAAGGCAAAAACTTCATTGCTTTCACACATCTCAAATCATAGTTGACAATCAACTGCCTATTTTAAACTGAGAAAAAGGCAAAGAGCTAGAATAAGACTAAAGATACAAAAGAGATATGAATTGTTTATTCAATGGGTAGCAAAAGAGAAGTAAAATATGCTATGCTTACTTATCATAGACCATTAAACATACAACAATTTTTAAGCTCAACTTAGCTAATAGAAAAGATATTTCCACATAGAAAGTATTAGGAGGCTTTAGTGAAGGAAAATCATTTCGTTAATCATCTTTTAATGTCTTGGAAGTTAAAATGGGACATATGGTTTTCCTGGAGGGTGGTTTTGAGAATTACGTAAGCCAATGTAGAGTAGTAATATTGATGTTAGCTTTTAGACAACACTGGGAGCATCTAGAATAGTATTTAGGTGCAGATGAAGTCATAGAAGAATAAGACTTGTACTAGGTTATACTCCTGTCAAAAATGTTCATCTTCTCAAAGGTATAAGCATTTTCCTCTCTTTTAATGATTTCCATCTTAAAACATCATCATAGGAAGGAAAAAGGAAGTTATTTTCCTAACCTTAGTGTAAATCATAATCATTCTAAATAAACTTTGACAATTAACACAATAAAAACCTTGAACAAACCAATACTCTTTGTGGAAAATATTCTCATCTGTGATTTTCATTTGATATGCCTACCAAAGAAATTTCAACTCGACTTCATTTAAGTTGAAGTCCAGCAGTGGGAACTCACCTTCAATTTCTTTTGTTCTTCTTCTCTAAGTAATCTAAATTGAAGAGACCTTGCAGCTATATGTATGATGTAGAAGAAGAATATGTACATGCAAAGCTAAGAAGAATCGTTTTTCTCAGAAGAAGCAGAAGAAGAAGAAGAAGAAGAAGAAGAAAGCAAATATAAAGCTGGAAACAAAGCAACATCATGAGACAAAAAGTTATTTTTTTGTTTATAAAATAATTATGATCCAATCACAATTGCTCCGGAAACTAGTTGCAGGAAAAATTAAAGGGTGATATGGTTAAACGAAAGGAATTGTATACAAAATCTTTCCATTGCTCCAGCTACAGTTAACAAACGAAGAAACTTCCTAGAAACATTGAGTTGCAAGGGCTATAGTGTTCGAGGGAGAAGAGCAGGTGGGAATGCAATAGAAGGGTTCTATACACATCTATATAGGGAGGATGTCGCTTGGAGTCTTAGACGGGAGAATGTAGACATTAGCAATATATTATTAGCAATACATTATGGGGAAGGAGGAGGGGGTGGGGGTGGGTATAGGAGATGGTGAGAGAGTGGTTGGAGAGGAATTAACAGGAATGATTAGTAAGTAGTTAAGAATTGTCTTAGGGACAAACTCCCAAGCTTTTGAAGGTTTCTTATGGCGTTCTTTCAAAAATGTCAAAGAGTTCCATCAAAAAATGATATCATAGAACTAATTTCTTCATGAAAAATGGCATATATCAAAAAAGACCTAATACATCTTTCCCATTATTATAGTGGAAAGTGTATCCACTATCAAGAAAGAACTTCAACGCTAGTAGTCTAATAATAAGCATCTATAAAATTCTTGCAAAGTTACTTTCTTTTGTAATGCCTTCATGGAAGATAGGCACATGCAAGGTTGCACATTAGTTGCAAACAAGTTGGTGAACTCTAGATTAAAAGGGTGGGAAGAACCTGAGGATTGAGGACATGGTCAACATCATTGCTTCAGGTGCATAGAGATGACAACATCAAGCAAATAAACCATATAGCTTCTTTTAGTCAACTCCTTTTTACATATTAACATCACTTTAACTTTTTCTTTTCTTTTTTTGTAAATTCTTGGAGCACTTTGAAGATACTACAAATTAACACACATGAATAGTTTATTTTATTTTGATGATACTACCTCGACTATTCTACCGAATACCTTCTACCTTCCCAAAATTAGCCATATAGGAGAAATCACCTAGTGTTTCTTTGGATTTGAACCTAAAACCCCACGGTTCTCCTCCCGGCTAATTGACCACTATCCATCTACACAACATCCTCAGGTCAGATAATTAGTTAGCTTTTTGTATATAAGATCATATTTAATTCCAAACAAACAGAGGTAAACAAGCATGTTTGGGTCCTAAACTTACAGTTATGCTGAATTCGTAATCCCAGGATACCAAAATGGTGAAAGGTGGGGTGGGGATGCTAAGCTCTTTCATCATCCATTTGATTTTCCATAGAAGAGAAATAGACAAACCAAGAAAAGAAGCAGTCTCCAGGATAAAAGAACTCAGGTTTGGGTCCTAGTACTGCAGTCTAAAAGGAATTGTGGGATCCATTTACCTTTAGAAGTGCTGGAGGCCGTTCTTCTGCAACAATAGTCTTCACACAATCAACAATGCCTTTGTATTGATTGGCAGAGGAACAAGACTAGAATACATTACCTAAATTAAATGAAAAGGTAGTCTTGCCATTTATCGAAGTGTCATTTTGAAATAGCCATGCATGCATTGGATGAAGAGACTGGGAGACGCAGAGAATTTGAGTACCATGTGAAGAAAGAAAGTACCTGAGTCATTAATCTCGTTTTTTATGATTTAGTTAGGCCATGAAAATTTACTATGTCAATTATTATTTTCTTAATAGTTGTGTCAAGTAAAAGATGGACAAGTAAATAAGGACATAAGAAGTATTGAACCAAACTCGATAAGGGTAAAGTGGGGATCGTGTCATTAAATAGTTGTCAAATAAAGAAATGTGACATTATTCCCGAGAAGGTCTAAAAAAAAGAATATCACATAAATTGAGATAGAAAAACTATTTAATTGCCCTACATTTTTTTTCTTTATCATGACTTCATATTGTAACAATTTGATAGGTTTCTTATTAATTGATGTAAGCTAGATATTAATTCAACTTTTGACGCATAGCCAAAATTGTATTAAAATTAATTATAGTCTTGGGGTCTTGGGGGTTAGGCTTTGAGGTCCTTGAGGATCCTCCTCAAGGACCTCTTGGGTGGTCCTTAGGGAGTCGTATCTTGACGTTTAACCCCTAAACCCCTCAACCTAAGCTCGGGACAACATTCTACCACATGAAACCCCATTACAAACTTAACACACAATTGTTAGGCTCTAGTTTCACTTACTAGTTTTTCTGGGTCGTTACACCCACCTCTCAAATCTCATGACGCCTTTCATGGGCGATACCCGAAGGAATACTCTATCACTAATGACAAATCTCAGTGGCCGACGCCTATGATACAAGTAACTCTGGTGTCTACTCTGAGCTTTCCTGAGCATATCCTGAATCACCCTTATATGAGCTAAGGCCTCCTGAAGCAAGTCTGTGCCGCGTGGCCTAGGCTCCATAGACTTAAACAAACCAACCGGAGAGGGACAAAGCCTACCATATAAGGCCTCGAACGGGGGCATCTGAATACTAGAGTGTTGTTGTATGTAAACTCCACCAAGGGCAAAAACTGGTCCCACTGACTTCCGCAACATATCCTCAAGGACCTTACTAGTGCGCTCCGAGTGGCCATCAATTTGCGGATGAAATGCTATCCTAAGGTCGACATGGGTGCCCAACTCCTCATGAAAGACCCTTCAAAAGCGGGAAGTAAACTGTGAACCCCGGTCTGAAATGATAAAAGCAGGCACACCATGAAGACGAACCACCTTACGAATGTAGATACGAGCCAATCTCTTGGTACTGAAGAAAGTATGAACGGGGAGGAATTGTGATGACTTGGTCAATTGATCCACAATGACCCAAATGTTGTCAACACCCCTGGAAGTCCTGGGCAAACCCACAACGAAGTCCATGGTGATACGCTCCCACATCCACTCCAGAATGGGTAATCTCTGAAACTCACCACAAGGCCTCAAATGCTCGGTCTTCACCTGTTGGACACACAGGCAATGAGACACATAGTCTTAGATATCTCTACTCGTACTGCTCCACCAGTAATGCTGCCTCAAGTCACAATACATCTTAGCGGTGCCCGGATGGATGGAATATCAGGAATCATGAGCCTCACTAAGGATCAACTGAATCAAAACCCAAACTCTCAGAACATACAATAGGCGGGCAAACCTCAACACCCCATCTAAATCTAAAGTAGCCGACCCAGCATCGCCTGCCAATACTCTATCTCTGAGTGCTACCAAAGACTCATCCTCGAACTGTCGCCCACGGATCCGATCTAACAAAGATGACTAAACCCCCACATGAGCTAACATTCGTCTAGAATCTGAAATATCAAGTTGGATCATCTGGTTGGCTAAGGACTCGATGTTCAAAGCCAAAGGCCACTCCGAAACAGAAAGGAAGGCTAGACTACCCGTACTCACTGCCTTCTGGCTCAAGGTGTCCGCTACTACATTCTCCTAGCCTCAATGGTAGAGAATAGATAGGTCATAGTCCTTCAAGAGTTCAATCTAAGTCTGTGTTTTAATGGCATAATCATTTTTACTCTTATCAATGGCTGTAAAGGCAACCCCCTTTTTTGATCCTCTCCTCTTTTTTTTTCTTTTTTACTTTTCTTCATTATTTACGTTGTTGTATATTGTGAGCTGTGACAACTACCAGCGTCACTATGAAAATGCCATAAAAAAGGAACATAAGTACTCTAAAGTGGAATCGTTGAATTTCAGTTGAAAATAAATTCAAACATCTGCACGTTAAAACTACTGCTGCCACAATTTTCACACTCTTATGCTCTTCATTCACCCTCAGTGCCTCACATTAACTTAATTGTTGCTAAATGTAAATATTGTTATTAAATGGAAAATTTATTTTCAATAAATGTTTCTTTTAGCGTTATGTTACTTTTAACTTTTCATATGATATATTCAAGATATTTTAGTCCATTCTAAACAACAAAATTCAAAAAGTTTTTATTTATTTTCTTAAATTCATTGTCAAGTTAAAATCAGACAAACAAATTGAAATGTAGTATTTCTGATTAGTGTATTCAAGTGAAACTCAAGCTTTTTACCGGGGATTTGGAAGGGTGGGGGGAGGAAAGTGGTCCACCTGAGTCTATGTCTAACCGACTATAGGGAGAAAAGACGTGTGGAGATAAGGAATAAAATAGAGATAGAGATAGAGAGAGAAAGAGAAAATTATTGTATGGTAGTAGTTTTTTAGCTGCTAAACATTCAAGCAGAAAACCTCTGTAAGAAGAAGAAGAAGAAATAGTCCGTGGATGGAATCTTGTAGTTGTAACCATTGTTTTTGTCTAGTTTCCTTGGAAATAAAACCTTATACTGTGTAAACTTGGATTTAGCTGTTTTCAGCAAAATCTTTGGTTTCTTCTGAAAGCTGAGCTGTTCAAATTAGTTTTTTCTTTCTCCTTCCATGACCCCAAGATTATAATTTAAATGAACTTTGATTATAAATCTCAGTTTTTTAATATATAAATTTAACATTATTAGCAATTAATCTTCTTTGGGATTATCTGTAGGGTCACACAGAACAAAGGAACACTTACTTCATTTACTTTGAGGAGCACATCAAAATCTGGATCTCTCATCTCCGTTCCAGTAGATGAACAAGTCATCCCAATTACAAACGCTGAATCCCAAGAAGATGTTAGTAAAAAACTGATTCATTTTTTAGTATTAAAACTCACTACAAATACTTACAGTCATTCTTTTCCTAACACGGACAAACATTTTGAATTGAAGCAAGGATATCCTTCCCAAGTGACCAAAAGAGATACTATGTTTTATTATATCCCAATTGTGGACAGGAAGTCCATTATCCAATCATCATAAAAATTCAGTGTATGAACTGCAACCAACAAAAAATGCTCATTCCCAGGTACTTTATTACCACACTGACAACATCAACTTCTTCTAATTCTTAATAACAAATAATCGTATTCTAAACATACAATGCCACAGGTGTCGATTTGAGGTAAATCTCGAAGATAACTCTGGTTCAACAACAGGGATGATCATGGACAAAGAAGGAGAAAAATTGTTATCCCTAACTGCAGAACAAATTTACGAAAGAGCTTCCACTAAGGTATGGGTTTCAACTAAATAATATATGTATAATTTATACACAAATAAACTTGTCAAAATGATTTATACTTTTCACTCTCCTAGATCAACTGTCCACCTATAAAAGATATCGACACAAGCTTTGTCAACAAGATCTTCTCTATTCGGGCCAAGAAAGCGTTTGCCCGGACTTCAAACGCAACTGCTGCAAAACTATATATCCAATCATGCGTTGAAAAGGAAAATACTCCTCCAACACTAAGCAAAAGAAAGCAAGAGTTTGTCACGCCCCGAGCCTACACCCTAGGCGGGACCGGCACTCGGAGACCATTGCTAGCTGTTGACACCCAATTTTGACTCTCCACAATATAAATTAATCATTTCGAGCTTCTCCAATTTCAAACGATTTAAAAATAATTAGTTTTATAAAATTTCCAAAAATAATAATAATATAGTTTGCAAGATCTTTAAATAGTTTGTCACTTTTCATAAATCTTAGATGATATATATGTTTTACATAATTATGTATATAATTAGTATATTTTATGATTATTCGAAAATCGTCTCAAAATAAAATAAAAAGTATATATATTTTATATTTTAAATATTAGGGATGGTTATAATTTTGAATCAATGAGTTTTATGAAATTCAAAATACTTTCAAGTTATCTTTTAAAAGTAATTTTACCATTTTTTTTTTATATATAGTAAACATGTATATTTTTGCAATCACGTTATTTTATAAATATTTATTAATATCATCACAAAAGATTTTACGTCTTAGTTAAATATTTTATTAATTTACTTTAAGTATAGTTATAATTTCGAGTTAATTAGTTTTGTAATTGAATTAGTTAGTTTATAATTAAGTTAATTATTTTATTTCATTAAGATTAAGAAGCTCATTGATTAATTTTTGTCTCATTCGGTCAAGTTATTAATTTCAATTGGCTACGATTAAAATTCGGGTGGTCATTTTCCTAATTGTGACTTTAGTGATCGTTTAACTAAATTGCAAGATCAAATTTTGGGCTTTCCTTTAAATTTCCAGCAGCTCCTTTCACTTTAGTGGCCCATATATCTTTTCTAACTCTAGCCCATTATCCCTCCAATCCTTAACTTTACTATCCAAATTAACCTCCAGCCCATCTTAGCTCCCGACCCGGCCCGACTCCAACTTCAACAAAAGAAGCTGCTCAACGTTAATAATTCCAGAAGCGTACAACAACAATAATACAGTAGCAACGCAGCTCACAGCAGCAGCACACGCAACACCCAGATGACCCATACGCGGCTTCCTTTCCTTCACAAGTCAAAATAGACGGAAAGTTGTCATCATCTTCATCGATGGAACAGCAGGAGCAGACCTGCAGTTGCGTCCTGCAGCAGCCCCCTGTCAAGCCATCCATCCCCTTTTGTCGTGCGGATTTTGGGGGATTTCGGTTGAAATCTTGTATAAGAAACAACTTTCCCATCCTTGGAGAAAAAGATTAAAAAAAAAAAGGGAGATTGCTCGAATTTCAATTCTACCCTTTCCCCCCAATTCCCTTTCTATAAATGCCCTCTTCTTGTTCTTGGTTGGGAGGATTTTTTTTTGAAAAGAGAGATTTTGGGTTTGAAAATTTGTTAGAGACAATCATTAGAGAAAGGGAGTTGGATTTTTTTTAGGAACAATCGTTCTTATACTTAAGAAATATTATACATTTTCTCTAATCCTAAGTTGTGAACGAATCTTTGCTCGGGTCCGGTTTGCACTCCGTGGTCAGCTGCTCGAGATTCAAATCTTGTGGTATTGGAAGAAGCTTGTTGCTGCCCTGCTCGCTCTTGTCTCAAGTTCGCTGCGTCGAAAGAGGTACCGCTTCTTCCTTTGTAGCATTCTCCTTGTCTCCCTCTCCATCTCGATATGTTGTTTTTTATTGTTGGAAAAGTTCTATTATATGGCTATTTGCTGATTGATTATCGTTGAGTTTTGGTGGTTTCAATATGCTACATTTTGTTTCTTATGTGATTTCATCATCCAGTTCCGGTATTGAGCCTAAAGGTCATCGTCTTAGCTTCAGTTCTGTTGTTTATGTGTCGCGCTATTTGAGTTTATCTCATTGTTTTCTTTATTCATTTTCTTTGTGTGTTGAATCTGCCTCTCGATGTTTACATAGCCTGCAAGTATTAACTGCTCTTCATTTTAGTTGGTTATATTACTTTAGAAGAGTTACTTCGATCAAAAACAATTTATAGGCTAGAAAACATCTATTTGTTTGATATTCATTCATTTTGAAGGATTTTGTCCATTAGTTTGTTGTTGGACCTCTTCTTTAGTGCAACTTTTAATTATTAGTAGAGTTTATTTACATTAGTCTTAAATAGTTTGCTTAATTCGCTTCCTGGAGTGTACGTCTTCTTCAAATTGATTTCCTTGGTATGTAATATTGCAAAAACATATGCTCCATGCTTAACTGTACATATGTTGCTTTCTATATATTTTGGTTACTTGGATGTGTGGAGTAAAAGTTAATCTTATTCCCTTTTCCCTGTGTTTGCTGCCCATATGCATATGTTGCAGCTGCTGTATTGATTCATTGGTTTGAAGTGATTAGTATTCTCTTGTAATTAATCCCTTAAGAGTCGTTTGGCGTAATGAATAAGAGAAAATAGTCATGGTATAACTTTTAGTGCCTCTTTATTTCTTGTTTGATTACAAGTTATCCTTTCCTCTTGATAGAATAACAATACCAAGATAACTCATCCTAGGATAAAACAATCAAAGTGACGAGAATATCCTTGAAATCTATTCAATTATCACTTTTCATGTCTTTTTTTTTTACATTTGTAAAGTTGCTGAAATTTTGTTGCTCATGAGATTTTGTTTTTGATAAATTTTAAATAAGTCTATAATTTTAGTTTGATAAAACGATTTGACTGCTTGAGTCCATTTGAACTTCGTTTTCTTTGCAATGGGTCAAATAGTTATTTTTATTTATTTACTTATTTTTCTTTGCAACAAGAAATGGTATCAAATTTACCATATTTCAATTCAATTATGGTTATTGTTATTGTGCTGTTTTTTTTTTACTCCATTTTGGTTCATTTATATTTGTCTAATTTTTGTTTATGACGGTAAAGAAAGATGCTCCCCACTAGCCTCAATAGCTTGCTCTAGTTTTGATTCATTGGATAGTAAACTCATCAATAATTGAGATGCATTTATATGTTGATTTATACTCTCTTGAGTTTGTCCACATTTGCAATAAATCGTGTTACTCTCTCCATTTTCGTCTCAAGACGGCTTATATATTAACTCGTTTCCTTTACTTCGTTTGCATGTGAAATCCCCTTTTGAGTCCACGGTGGATTCTTTCTCCTCTCCTTTGCATTTTTAATTGAGCCATACGCTCAATTCCTCCTCATCGAGTCGACCTCTATTTCATTTGGATCATTGGAAGTTGACAAACAGGCATGCAGGGCAGAATGCAAAGTACAGGGGCTGGAATTTGGATTTTTGGTGACCGAAAAGTTTGAAAACAGGCTGATATATCTGCTCTATACATCGATATACAGTCATAAAATATGATATATAAGTCAAAAACGCAGAAATACAGGGCTAAGGTGAAGTACAGGTGTTCAGGAGCAAGAGATACATGAAAAGAGCTAATATATATGCTCATATACACCGATATACATCAGCTGTATACCAAAAACGGGTTTTGTTTAAACCCCCAAAAAAAGTAGCGAATTTGGCCCAAGAAAGGCCCAAATTCGATTTCTCCCTTACTCTTTAATTATTTAATTGTGATTACGTATTATTTGTTGTTTAACTCTAACTTTAGAATTGTTAATTAACTTGATTAAATTCCCCAAAGGATGAGTTATTTTCTTTGTGTTGGTTTAATTTTAAAACATTTCATGTTTTGTGTTCATTGATTTTAGTGATCAAGTATTGGTCAAAATTTTATATCTTCAATTAAGTTAAACCTTTTGTACTTAAAAGAGATGTTCTTTAATGCTTTTTGCTTAATCATATTTTACTTATTTTAAAATCATTTTAAGCTAAAGTATTTTTTTTTTCTCTTCAAATAAACTTTAAAAATGTTAGTCAAAACTTTTTTTTTTGATTAATTAAGAATAATACTTACTTAGTCATTTTCTCAAAAATGATTAGTCAAGACTTTTCTTCTCCAATTAAGTTAAAATGATTGTCATGCTTTAATTCATTAAATTGGTTTAAATTATTATTTCAAAATGAATTAAATAAATTTTAATTAATCTAGTTTTATTAATATTCTAATCACTTGCAATTTGAATAAAATGTTTCATTTTTGGGTCCCTTTCTCTAAAAAATATATAAATAAATAAAAAAAAATAAAATGAAATAGAAATGCGTCATTTATTTAATCATTTTCTTAAAGTTAATCAAATATTGTAAGTTATTATTTTTTTTTATGTTAAATCATTATTTTCCTAAAAATAGTCAAATATATTTTAGTCAAGTCGTCGGTCAACCGCATGTTAGCGGACACTTCGAATGCTTAAACCCTTCTCGAAGTGTAAATTGAACCCCGAACCCTCTTTGGTATTTTCAAATGATTTTTTCTGTTTAAATCTTTGAAAATTATAAGTTTTCTTAATTTCTTTAAAAAATTAAGTGGCGA
>JAJOOE010013545.1:0-29347 GCA_036250405.1 Solanum raphanifolium
TTGAAATAATATATTAAAAGATAAAAACTATGAAAAAGTATAAGAAATATTTAAAAATTATATCAAAGTAAATATTTTTATGTATAAAATAAAATTTTAAAATTATATATATAATGTGGGGTTGGTTTGGTCTCGGGTTGGTTTTTTTATTTAAAACCAAACCAACCCAAATATAGTCGGATTTTTTTTTTCAAAACCAAACCGAGTCAAACCAAACCACTAGTCGGACTTTTTTTCGGGTTGACTCGATTTGCGGTTTGGTTCAGTTTTTTATTCGACTTTGTACACCCATATGACATAACGGTAACAGTTACCTTCTAAATAAGTATAGAAGAACCGTAGATCGTTCATAAAATTTAAATGTAAAATTAAAAATCTAAAACAAGTTTACAACGTCAATTTCTAATAGGTAATATAATAATAAATGCCTCCGTATATTTAAATACTTCCTTAATTATGGTCCCAATTTTACTTTTATGCTTTTATTAGTGAAACATATGGTAGGATGTACATAATTCCCTCTTCCCCCATCCCACCCCCGCCCCACACACGTCCTTGTATTTTCATAAACGTGAGCTTGCTCATATTGTGAATCTCAAATTATATAAAGTGATATATTCAAGTAAGTTGTCAGTCAGATAATGAAAACTTACTATTTTAATTAGTTGATGATTAACGTAAAATTTTATTATTTTGTGATGAATCTTCATAATACAATTATCAATTGATGCTTGTTACATGAAACATTGGAGCCACCCATGCATTAATGGAATTCCGTGCAAAATTTCCTCTCGTGATATAAGTTAATATCCCCTTGATCAATTACACTATCAAAATTATTTGACCATATTTTCCAATTGAAATGGAATAGTAGTTTTGTACGTACTTCTTGAATTTATTTAAATTAGCTAGCGACTCGTGAATATTATAGGGTTAGGTGAACCAATAACTTGAAGGTGAGGATTGCGGTAAATTAACAGTCGACGTAAAACATGTCATATATTATATAAATAAATATCATGGTTAATTATATTTTATAAAAAAAAAAAAAAAAAAACAATTGTAGGTAAAGATATATATCAAATTAATCAGCAATATTATCATCTTAGCTATTGTCGACCATAGTGTTACTATAAGAACTATTGGTCCTTACCCTACATAATAATAATTATTTTTAATTTTTTATTTGTTTTCTAATTGCAATTTGCAAAAATAAAAATAAATTGTCAATCATGTGGGAAAAAACAAATTGAAATTTTAGTTGCATTAATTGGAAACCAATTGAGATCATGTCTATTGATTTTGCACCACTAATGTAAGATAAGAATATGTTGGTGAAACAAAGAGAACATGTTCAACCCTTCATAAAGATAGACAGTTTTCTATAATAACATTAAGTTCATATTATAATAATAAATAAGTTTACAATTAAATATTTATAATTATTATTTAAAAAACTGAAATATACAAATTAACATATAAAAGCTATTAAATTTACGTAAATTCATAACAATCATTATAGATCTGCATGAATTGTTGCAAATAGGTTGAGAAGCTTGTTTTGAGCTTAGACTCTGTCAATGGCTCAATCAGAAATTTATTTTTAAAAAATATACTAAAGTACACGTTACATGTAAATATAAATGCTAAATTTATCGAAATTCAGACTTCAAATCGAAACCTCTAATTAATATATTATACACAATATCAAACTAACATTTAAAATCCAGTTCATATCAAATATTAATATCACAAATAGATAAGATTGAAGCATGTGACAAACTAATTAATAACATGTCCTACATTAAAATCTTTGCATCATAATACTAGACTTTTTTGTGTGAATTTGCTAAAATTTTATTAATCAATTACAGCTGTCAAATCACATGGTATAATTTAATGTAATAGCTCATTGCATAAAACTAACAAATTTATTTTATCCCTGTTCCAATATCGCCTGGCTATGGATTAAAAGAAAATTATTTGCATCCAATATTTATGTCAAATTAATAAGTACTTATAATATATGTCTTGTTCGTAAATTTTTGTCAATTAACTAAACTGATGGATCCATCCTTCTTTTATTAGAAATTTCGGTTCATGTCTTAGGAATGGAAATTCGTAGGAAACTCTTCCATCTAAAATGAATCTTACATGACATAATTTTGAATTAGTCAGTGAGTTTTGAATACATATGGTTAAACTTTAAAAAAAAAATGAAAATCAGTGAAATATCAATTTTACGCTACGAAAAGGTCAAAGAAACTATTATAAAACTTGTAGTCTTACCATGATATATCTAAGTGGCTACAAAAGCATGTCATCAAGGATAAAACAAAAGTTTTTAAAGTTATATTGTCACCACATATAAAACAGCATCATTTGTTTTAATTGACAAGTAAAGAAATAGTACCACATAAAACAGAACAATCAAATACCCCTCAACAACAACTAGTCTCCCAAATACACAACAAAAAGAGATGAGTTGGGACCATTTCTCAAGTAGTGTGTTATCTTTGCACTGGGGTCATCTAATTTTCTCTGTATCGTTCCAATTATATCGGATGTCCCCTGACGGATGGGTGAGTTGGGACAAGTGGCTAGCCAAAACATTGAACCTAAAAAAAAAAACTTCCTATATATATAAATGTAAATAAAACATTTCATATAGTATAGTTCTCTATAATGGCCTCCAATATTCTCCATTTCCATAGCCAAGAAAATCAAGAAATCATAGTAGTTGTTGTCCCTTTTCCAGCACAAGGCCATCTAAATCAACTTCTACAACTATGTAAACTCGTTGCATCACACAACATACAAGTCCATTATGTTACAACCATGACACACACTAATCAAGCTAAATCAAGAGTTCATGATCCATATTCATTCATCAACAATAACAACATCCATTTTCATGAACTCTCAACACCATTCTTCAACTCCCCTCCTCCCAACCCGAATTCCACGATCAAATTCCCAAGCCATCTCCAACCCTCGTTTGAGTCATCTTCTCATCTACGTAAGCCTTTGTCCAAACTCCTAACCGTCCTCTCGTCTAAAGCAAAGAGGATTGTCATCATACATGACTCATTAATGGGATATGTAGTTCAAGATTTTGTCTACTTGCCTAATGCTGAGGCTTATGCTTTCCATAGTGTGTCAGCATTCACATTGTTCTTGTTCATATGGGAGAATATGGGAAGGCCTTTTGATATTGATGCAAATTTTCTAAAAGATGTTCCATCACTTGAAGATTGTTTTAGTCCTGAATTTGAGAAATTCATTAAATTACAACATGATTATATGAAGTTCAATTCAGGGAGGATTTACAACACATGTAGAGTTATAGAAGGTCCTTTTCTTGATTTGTTGTCAAAGGAACAAATAAGTAATAACAAGAAGCAATGGGCCCTTGGACCATTCAATCCTGTTTTAGTACAACAATATGGGACCAAAAGTTGTCACAAGCAACATGAATGTCTAATTTGGCTCGATGAACACGAGCCAAACTCAGTTGTATTTTTGTCATTTGGGACCACGACTTCATTTTCTGACGAACAAATCAAGGAGATTGCAATTGGATTGGAGAGGAGCGAGGTGAAGTTCGTTTGGGTGCTGAGGGACGCGGATAAAGGGAATGTTTTCACAAAGGATCATCAATCAAGAAAGATCGAATTGCCAAAAGGGTTCGAGGAGAGAGTTAAAGATAAGGGGATTGTATTGAGAGATTGGGCGCCTCAGTTGGAAATCTTGGCACATTCTTCTGTTGGTGGTTTCATGAGTCACTGTGGATGGAATTCGTGCATGGAGAGCATTTCCATGGGGGTGCCAATAGCCGCGTGGCCAATGCATTCGGATCAACCCCGAAACACCGTATTGGTCACAAAGATTTTGAAAGTTGGCTTAGTCGTTAAGGAGTGGACACGTAGGCACGAGGTGGTGACACGTGGCATGGTGCAAGCAGCCATTGAAAAATTAATGGTGTCTAAAGAAGGAGAAGGAATGAGGAACAGGGCAATGGATTTGAGTGGAGCTCTTAAGAAATCAGTAGCAGAAAGTGGCATTAAGAATATGGAGTTGGATTCATTCATTTCTCACATAACAAGGCAAATTTGATCAATCCTAGATCAATCAGCTATATTGTTTGGATTCTTCAAAAATGTCGACTGAAAACGTGTCAGATCTTCTAAAATTAGTGCATAAGAATCTGACATAGGTGTGACGACATTTTTGCAAAGTTCGAGCAACATAGGATCAATGTATGTACCATCTCCGCCACAAGGGCCTTAATTTATATATATTTAGTAGTGCATGTTTCAAATAACTAATCTCAATTGTTATAGGCGCTTACGTGTAGTTGATATCTTTTAGATGATCTGATTGTGTAATTTTGTATTGTCATTTATATAACATAAACTCGTCTAAAATCAACGGTCAAGATCTTTCCATGTGTCATCATACTCAGAGAACTGACATTATGGTCCCATAAGTTGGATAAGAAGTTTCACAGGTTTTGGATAATTATTTTATATCAATGATTGATTATGCAAATGGATTCATATAAATTAATTAGTTTATGAGAGCAACTGGGTTGAACTAATTAAATAGATTCATGAACTGTATATTTTATGATCAAATTCATGTTTTTACCTATTCAAGAAAAGGACATCCTCAACATGATTTCCAACTTGTCCTATGTACATTGTCTCCACTTACAGGCTACAACATCCCATTCTACTAAGTCAGCAAAGAATTGAATTCAAAATTTTGAGTTAATCGAGTTCTGAATTTTAGTAAAGACGGTTTATTAGGTTCTAAATAAAGTATATATACATATTAAGTGAATTTCTTCACACAAATACGATATTTAAGAAAGAAAGAAAACAATGAATAAATGAATGAACTAATCAGTAGCAATTTGAAACAAGATCATGAAGTAGTTGTAGTGATTGTTCAAACTTCAAGCTTAAGGTCATTTAAGGCATTGACTCGAGCCCTGTCCAAACTCCAAAGGACTTATAATTGTCAAGCTAGGGCTCGAGCCAACGTCTTAAATCCTTTTAACATTACCATGATCCACTTTTATGACCTCCCAAGTAGTCCTGATTTTACCTCAGGCAAAATCCCGGTGATCTGGAATGCTTGCATGCTTCTTCGCGAGTCCATAGCAAACAACTGAGGAATGTGAACAGGATCTACAAACAAAATCTTTTATCATAAAACAGTACCATGTTGTAGGTTATAAAGAAATAACATAATTTAACAAATGCAAACAATTGAGGAATGTGAACAACAGCATTTTATGAGAAAAGGCCTAGGTACATAATTAAGATTCAATAATTCATGCATGACTCCAAAACTCTGATACAATACTTCTGACCACACACTTCTCTTTCATCACCATGAACTTTGTGGTCCTTATGCCTTTTAAAAAGTTGAAAGGTAAATAACCAGATTCAATAATCCAAACGTGTTTAATGAAGCCTACCCTCCTCTCACCTTCACACATTTTCAAAGGTTTAAACTTGCTATTCTATCCTCTTCCTACATATATACATACGCACTCGCACGCTCACACATGATTCAAGTAACTCAAAAGCAGTAGTGAGTTGGATTGAATCTTCTATAACTTGGACAAAGGTAACGACTTTCTTATGGATCGTGAAGTAGTTATAGTCATGGTTCCATTTCCAATTCAAGGCCATCTCAATCAACTTCTTCAACTAGCCTGTTTACTCTCCTCATCATATGATCTTCCTGTCTATTATGTTGGCTTAGCCACACATAACCAACAAGCTCGGGTTCGAGCCAACGCCTTAAATCCTTCAGACATAGCCAAAATCCACTTCCATGACATTCCAACTCCTGAATTTGCCTCACCTCCCCCTGACTTTAATGTCTTAAGCAAATTCCCATTACATCATCAGCCATTATGGGATGTAACTTTGCTTCTTCGCGAGCCCATTGCTTCCTTTTTACGTGATATCTCCTCAAAATCAAGACGACTCATTGTTGTTCATGACTTTTTTATGTCATATAGTGTTCAGGATGTTTCTTCCTTGCTCAATGCTGAATCCTATATATTTAATTGCATTTCAGCTTTCACTTTGTACTGTTCTTCATGCTTATTTAGTGTGTCTGTCCAACTTGAAGAAGAATTGCTTAAAAAGCTACCGTCCCTTGAAGGAGCGATGCCTGATGAAGTCAAGAACTTTATAGCTCTTCAGAGTCCATATATGGCTTTTAGAACAGGTGATATTCATAATACAAGTAAAGTAATTGAAGGCAAGTTTCTTGATTTGCTGGCACAAGTAGAAAGTAAACAACAATGGGCAATTGGACCAATTCTGCCTATTAAACTCAATCATATCTCGAATAGGAACAATATATGTTTGGAATGGCTGAACAAACAACCTCCGAGATCAGTTCTTTATATATCATTTGGAACATCAACTACATTTTCCGATAGAGAAGTCATGGAGCTCGCGATGGGATTAGAACAAAGCAAACAGAAGTTCATATGGGTGTTGAGAGAAGCCGATAGAGTAGATACATTTACCGGGGAATCTAGAAAACGTGTGTTTCCTGAAGGATTTGAGGAAAGAGTAAAAGGGGTCGGGTTACTGGTGAGAGAATGGGTGCCACAACCCGAAATCTTGGCTCATTCGTCCACAGGCGGGTTCATGAGTCATTGCGGATGGAATTCTTGCATAGAGAGCATTACTATGGGGGTGCCTATAGTTGCTTGGCCTATGCACTCTGATCAACCGAGAAATAGTTTCTTGGTGACGGAAATATTGAAAATAGGCCTGTTTGTGAGGGAGTGGGAGAAACGTGAGGAGCTAGTAAGTGCATCCACTATTGAGAATGTAGTGAGGAAGTTGATGGCATCTGAAGAAGGTGATGCAATCAGGAAAAGATCAGAAGAATTGGGAGAAGTTGTAAGGCGTTCCACAGAAAAAGGGGGTGCTTCTCGAATGGAGTTGGATTCTTTTATCGCGCATATCACAAGATAAGAGTAGCTTTTCACCAGAAATGTATTTCTTTGATCTTAAAAAGTTCAGTATCTGAAACTTTTTATGGCTATCACTTATCAGTGAGATTATTGTTTGTATTTCTCTCTTAATGATCTTGTTTACATTTCTCAGTTGTTTGCAAATGCTCAATTGGATGATCTGGAAGACCTACATTAGACTGTTTTATGACAAAAGACTTAGTTCATAGACTCCTATGTTCATCGAAAGGTTTATTATGAAACAGTTTTGATATTTGTCTTGGATCATTTGATCTTAAATTCGTCGTAACATTAGCAATCATGTCAAGTATCGATAGATGACAGAGTTATCCGGTAGCTTTGTTGGTGGGAGGTGGCAGTTGCCCCGTGGAATTAGTCAAGATGCATGTAAGGTGGGAGCGGATTGTCTTGTTTTATGTCCATACTAGTAGTTGTAGTATTGCTCATTTAGTTTTGTGTCCTCCGATTTATGTTATTATTTGTTATTTCTTATACTTTGACTATCATATTGTTTTGTAGTTACTGCTCTATTACTATTTGTTGTTGTTTTTACTATCTGCTACTTCTTGTACTTTGGACTGCTTTGGACTATTTTTCCCTTGAGTTGAGGGTCTATCAGAAACAGTTTCTCTAATTTCCCAAGGTAGGGTAAGGTCTGCATACACTCCACCCTCCTCAGAGCTCACTTGTGGGATTACACTGGGTATGTTGTTGTTGTTGTACTTTCTTTGATCAGTTAAAAGAAGTCCTTATAAAACCAAGTTGTTTAGTATTGTGTTGATTCATTATGAATTGGCTAGTTCTATGTTAGTTCAATCCTACCACAACCTTCTTCTTTTTATCTGATTTGGGACCGGGAATGTGAGTAAGCTCACACAAGCGGTGAGGATTCGTATAGTTAACTTTAACTTATTTGAGACTGTGACCTAGTTGTTGTTGTACTAAAACAAACTTGGGTATAGAAAGTATGTACAAGGTTTTATGACAACCTGTATCATCCATGCTAATAGCATAATGTAAGTGCAAAACTCAATTCCTTGTTCAACTTACTGGAGTTTCCTCCCTCAAAAAGTTCAAAGCTATTGCAATTAAAAATTTCCTTCTATTCCTTCTAACAGCTGTAAAAATTGAACAACGATCCTCGCTATTACAGGCAACGGGAAATCGCCTATAGGTACAAGGGAAAAAAGAAAATGGACCAATTAAAGTTTGATCCAGACCTGTTAGACGACTAGCTAACTATCACCAGAACGTCATGCCAGCTTGCTGTAATCACTTGCCTGACACGTGATGCAGAGTCAATGAATCATGGTATAAGACCTTTTTGGTTGGTGGATGTTTCTCCCTCGACTAAATTCCTGAATCAAGACAACCTTCAATACAACTTTCATGGCTGAAAATCGCTAGTTCTTGCACACACCTAAGTCAGAAGATGAAACCTTACCTATTGTCGAGTCATTTAAGAATTCTTAGCTGGAGGTAATCAATATTGCAGTGAAGAGGCATAAGAGAGCATATATCAAACTCAAAGATCAACAGTAGTGTGGGAATAAGCAATAAGACATGACAATGAGTGGAGAATCTAGAAACTTACAAGGAAAGATGAGAGTTGAAACCTCTCAACGTCATCCTTTGTGGGCATAACTGATGCGAATATTTCTTCCATCCAATAACTAAGAAACATAAAAAACAAAAACCGTAAGACAACAACAAGGAAAGACAGTCCAAAGCAGTCCAGAAAAAGAAGTAGCGGATGTACAAGAAACAACAGATAATAACAAAAACAGTAGATAGTAACAAAACAGAAACTACAACAAACAATATGATAGTCCAGGAAACAAGAACTGTAAGAAAAATATAAGAATATAGGGAGCATTTATACCACTAATACACTTACTTGACCGTCCATTTCCTTCAAGGCCTTGCTAGCTGCAGTTTCAGAAGTGAACTTCACGAACCCATATCCTTTGGATTTTCCACTTTTATGATCACATATTACTTTCACTGAAAATTAATAAGCTTATAAAACCATCTAAAAGCAAGTCGCAAGAACAAAGAGAAGTACTGTAATCCATACATTACCTTCAATTGTTTCACCATGTTGCTCAAAAGCTTGTTTAAGAATAGGTTCATTGGTATCATAACAAAGCCCTGAAAGAAACAGATTTCATGTGAACAACAAAATACCCAGTATAGTCCCACATGTGGGGTCTAAGGGGGGGTGGGGGGGGGGGGGGTGCACAGACCTTACCCCTACCTTTGTGTGGTAGAGAGGAGATTTCGCGTTAACAAGTATCCAAATTTATCATCCTTTGCATTGTCCTTCAGTTTTTAGATATGACAACAAGGTGTTCATCTGGATTTGAGCTTAAAATGCAATCGCAGTTTTTTCAGGCTTTAGGTTCCCTATGTACTCTAGTGCAAACATGTTATCGCTAATCCATCATCAGCTCTTAATTCCGGTGCTGCTTTTGCTCAATTAACAAGATAATCCAAAGAGCACCCTCCGCCATCCCACACACCCAACCAAAACAACCTCCCCTGGAAGCAAATTATGTCTGTCGTCTAAGTGACCAGAAAAAGAACCTAACTTTAACACAACACCTCGGTTTTGGTTCAACAGCAAAGGTAGTACGCTGCTGGATGTGTGGTAGCTGCATGTCACAACTCACAAGTTTGAAACCTAGTTGTGTAACCAAGTTTGATTTTGAAGTGGAGAAAGGCAGAGGAATGAACCCCATTGTCTCCGCATCTCAAAACTGAAACAGAGGATTTCTTGAAACTGCCAGAAGTACTCTTTTACCTCTCACAGACTCCCACATTAAAATTTGTAAGAACGAAAAATCATTAATATGGAAAGATCAGATATTTTCAAGAATGAAACTACTACATCAACATCAAGGAAGAAATCAACTAAGCACAGAGAGACACGAGAAGAAATCTTTAGCTTCACGTGCATCAGGGTAGTCAAAAGGACTCATCCAAGCTAAAATACTTAGCAAGAGACAGGAAAATCTCTGCACTGACAACATACATTATCACGGTGCTTCAAACTCCACAAAACAGAGTTAATTATCGATATCAACTTTCATTTTACATCCCACATCTCTGTCCCACAGAAATACTGCTGAACTATAGCTCATCCAACCATTCAAAAGAATCTTCTCTGGAAATGCTATTTTATCCCTAAGGTGTAAATATGACTATCTAAACACGTAACAGCACTTCTATCTAAACACATAACTGCTTGTACATAAATTCAGCTCCACCAGTGCATAAAAGCTACTTAAATCCAGCTAACCAAGCGGGTTCCAACTTTACTTAGCAGTCTTAATCTTCCAAGAAACTCTAAAACAGAATCCTAGACAAAAAAAATTAACATTGCTAGAAAGAAACATACCCAAATAGAGCTATGCCAGAGCCCCAACTAGAACTGTTCAATTGCTATGCCAATAAGACTAAAAATTTGAACTTTTTTTTTTCATGAAAAGGTAATACATAACATTTAAGCTGAATTTAGGAATACAAAACTAAGCATAACCATATAGTTTCAAAACTATACGCCCATACCATATACCCCTTCATTCTTAACTAGAGCTCTCGGTTTCGACCTGGTATGAACTCCCAGAATTAGTGGGACCCCAATACAGGTACCGAACACCGGGCGAGAAACCCCAAAAAACTATATGCCAATCCTGATACACAAGTAAAGAAACAGAATCATAGTATCACTACAGACCTCCAATGAACAATTTGCTGCAAGAATGGCGAGAAGTGACAAATCTAGCAAGTGGGGTTTGATAATTTAGGAAGAATTCATTGAAACGTTGCATTGAAAGCCACTACAGAGAAGAAAAAAAAACTTGTTTCTTGAATTGTTGAAGATTTTCTTCAGGTGTTCAAAATAAGTGTGTTCTTCTATTTTTTTGGGTTTTTCGGGTCAATGAATTGGGCCTTTAAAATTGGATCTGAAGAGATCCATTATGTCATTTTGTAGGTCCATTAATAAGCCCATGGGAACACATTTTATAATTTGTGAGTAAAAATATGAGCAACTTCTAAAAATAACTACAATTTGGGCTTAATTAGATATTTATAGTTATAGTTTGCTTAATTATGATTCATAGTTACATGTTAGAAGAGGGAGAGAGGTGAGCGGGATTGGAAGGGGTAGGAGAGAAGTAAGTGAGATTGGATAAGAGAGAGGATGAATACATGTTGTATTTGTTGTATTGGATTGTATCACAAATACAACTGTTTTGTATCAATGAATACAACTTATGTATGAAGTCTCTATTAATGTATTTGAGTGGATCTGCAACTAGTTATAGATTTGTATCAATGTTTTAATTGTATTTTGTCCTTGTTATACATTTGTATTGATCGTGTGTTGTATACTATTTTAGAATACGATTGATACAATATTGTATCAATAGAGTATCTCTTCCTCGTTCAAGCATACTGAGAATCTAAGTATACAATTGAAGAGAAACAAGAGAGGTCTCCATCATCTCTTGCCTGCTTTGTATCAATAATATCTCATTTGAACGCTTAGGTCTTTTGTTGCTTATTGAATTTCAATCCAAGCAAGAGATAGAGAAGGATGCGACGAGAAAGGTAGAGAAGGGAGGCAGGGAAGAGAGAGATGGGTGAGGAGAGAGTTAAGGAGAGATTGTGAGAGAGAAGAAATCTGCTATAAAACTTTAAGTATAGCTATGTAATTTAATTCTTTTAAATTACAGTTGTGTATATTAAATACGTAACACATATTTGTCTGACCGTGTAATTTTTCCAAAAAAAAAACACCAAGAATACTTTATTTGGATGTCGTTATTTAACATTTACTAATTTTTTAAATTTTTTTGTACATCTACCCACTTTAATATTCGATATTCAATATTTATTAATACGACTAATTCAAAATCGCATCACACTGGAAGTTTCAATTTTTTAGCCTTTTCCTAGAAGCTCTAGACTAATTTGTCCTAGTTGAAACTTTCCTTTTGTATTTGTTTCCATTGAAATATTATTCTCCCAACTTTAAAGGCATTTATTAGATAATATGGATATTTTGAACAATACGTGAAGAAATGCAATACTTCAATTGTTCCATGATTGAAATTTGGCTATTCTTGACTTAAAGAATTGAATGTTACCAAAATATCTAATTCTACTTGCTTCATCATGACTTTGCTTCTATAGAATACTATTCAAGGTGATAATTAATATGTTTTATGCAATTTATGCAATTAATTAGGAGGCGGCCATTGAAATTGACTCATCACAGGCGTTTTCAATGATGTTTTGAAGGAAACATTTTAAAATTTGTTCTTATTTACCAGTGAAAACTTTAAAGGACGCTTATCCCTTAATGAGCCTATCGTTGTTTTATTGCCTAGAGATTAACAGTATGATGGTGGATATGATTCTTTTATTTCTATTTAGAGGTTTCGAGATAAAGTTAGAGAAATGAAAAAATTCTGATAGAAAATAAATTTTTCTTTTAATAAATTTTACGTAATATAAATTTAAATTAATCAAAGTTTCAAAATAAATATTGAATATCTGATTGAAAAATGTTTTGTGTGTTTTTTTAAGAGCAATGGGTGAGTAGTTTCATCACATGTAAATATGCCAAGCCATCATGTGACTTTTTGTCACCCAAATGGTCCAACTTCAAGAAATGGACTTTGTCACTGTCATAAGATTAAAGTTACCAAAAAAGAAATATTTTTAATTTATTTAAAGAGGGGGTCGAGGTGGGGAGGGGGGGGGGGGGAGGGGACACACTAAATAGGTAATTTGTTTCAAGGATTTGAGCTTTAAGAATGAAGCCGTTTTTGATAGATAGTACTCCCTCCGTTTAAAAAAGAATGATCTCATTTCCTTTTTAGTCTGTTTAAAAAAGAATGATTTTTTTCCTTTTTTGGTAACATTTTAATTTCAGCTTTCCACGTGGCATGCTTAAATCCACAAGATTGAAGGGTAATTTAGTACATTTAACATAACTTTAATTTAGGATCACAAGATTCAAAAATCTTATTTATTTTCTAAAACTTCGTACCAAGACAAACCAGGTGACTCCTTATGAAACGAAGGGAGTAATATTTTACCTTTTAAAGTGAGACTTTTTAATAAATCCTTGAGCCAAGTGTGTTTTCACAAGTGATCAAGTTTAGAAAAAAAAAATGGGTGTACACGCCAATGTGTTTCTATTTTTGGGATAGAGAGATCATTTCTAAAAAATCTCGACTCAAGAAAAAATATTTTATGAAAATAAAAAATAACATTCCGTAAAATATTTCATGAATTTGCGTATAAATTACACCAACCCTAATAATGCATAATACTTGGATTTCTTAAAAACTTTGTTATATATATTAGATCTTTTAAAAGATATGCATCTTAAAGAAATTTGATATGAGTGAGATAATAATTTTAAAGCGTTCAAACAACATAATTAATAATTATTTTTTTTTTTGTTTTTTTCTTATTGAAGTCTGCATAAACATTACAGAAGTGAACACTATATTAGTTACACATAGATTTCATACTAATTATGTCAAGATTTAACATAGAAAATTGTATAGCAAGTATAATGCTGTAATATTTTTATTTTAAAAAAAAAACACTATTATCCCCTCAAACCAAATATTATTATCCATTCATTTTTAATTAAAGATTTCGAGCTCCAACTTTTGGAAATGAAAAACAGTTATATTGGAAGAAACTGTCTTTTAAAATGATTCCTACAATACACAAATTTAAATTTGATCAGACTCTTAATAAATATCGAATATGAAAAAAAATTAAGAATAAAATAAAAATCGAACTGTATACTCCAACGGCTCTTTCTATAGATTGCTTCTTACTGAGGTTTGCTGACAAAATCTGACACCTTTTTTAGTTTTTTTATATTCGTTCTGAGAGCACTTATATAAAAAGAAATAAAAAAATTATTGTTGATATAATTTTAACAGTTATAAATTAATTGAAAATATTTATTGCATTATGCATCCATTAGTTAATTATTTCTTTATTTTTTAAAAAAAAAAACTCGGGGGTAGGGGAAGGTGATTACGACGTGGGGAATCGAATTCTTATCAATAAGGTCAGGTAGTCAATCAACTAAGTTACTAAGATTCCCTATTAGTTTTGTATTAACATTATCATCTTGTAAGTTTTTTTTTTAGTCTTTTTTATTTAATGTTAGGTATTCATATGTGAGCTCGATTAATTTGAATATGTATATTGCTCTACAGAGCTCATATTTAGAGGCGATGCTTTCAATATAACGAAGAATTCCAGCTATTCAATCACAATCTACGTCGATCTTCTAGTATTTTTACACTATAAAAAATAATTTTTTTCGAGCAAAATCTCAAACTCGAATTTTTTAATTATATTTATAAAATAAAGGAATTTTATTCATCCTACTATGCTATTTATACTCATCAATTAAATTAAAATACGGACTAATTAAATAAATTGATAGTTTGATTTATTTTTTGCCTAAAATTAGATAGAGGCTACTGCTTATGCTATAGAAAAATTCAACATCAATGTCCCAATTGCCTATTTCTACCGTCTCAAAATATTTGTTATGTTATACTTTTTGATAATTAAATTATTAATATTTTAATATATTTTTTTTTACCATAAGTATGGGAGGAATCTTTTATTTATAATATTTTTTATAATTTTTAAAATTTAAATTTTATAATAAAAATTTAATTTAAATTAATTTAATTTTAAATAGTAATTCAATTAATGCTCAAAAAAAATGTGATAAATTTCAAGGACGAAGGAAATACTACCTCCGTCCACTTTCAATTGACATTTTTTCTTTTTTAGAGTCAAATAATAAGCACTTTGACTAACATTTTAGGATGTATTTTTTCATCATATTGATATGCAAAGTTATAATTTATAGTACGTTTTGTATAGTTTTTGAATCACTAAAAAATTATTTAAAATATCAAATTAATTATTAATGTAATCTAATTTTACTTTAAAAATTAGTCAAATTGACTTTCGAAAGAGTAGTATTTTACTTTTATTTTAGTGGGAGGTGTAATTGGAGTAAAAACACAAGTTTGACTAATTTAATTCTATCTCTTCATTTAATTCTATTGACTTAATTTTTTTTCGTCATCACTCTATTTTATTTCCCCTTTTATAATAACAAGTTTGACAAACTTAATTTCTATCTCTTCATTTAATTCCAATTGACTTTGATTTACCTAGTGAGCTACATATTTATTGTGGAGGCAAAGCTATGACGTTTTTTGTTTTATTTTGACTTTTCTAATTTCATACTTAAATTTGATATTCATATTTTACATTTATATATTATATATTTAATGCTTGCGGATTATAATAAAAAAATCTTACTATAATTTTCTATTTACATATTTCTTAATAGTTTTTGATATACCTAGAAAAGAGTCTGATACACTTTTTTACGAATAAAAAGAGATATATAGGATAAATGAATTTATATATTTCAATTAATTTCGATTCATATGGTATAAAGCTCGTTAAAGAAAAAAGGGTCTTACCTCTTTAAATTTTGTTTCTTCAAAGTCTTCTATTTCCATTTTTCTAAACATTGAAAATAAAACTATGTTCTTCATTAAATGGTTTTCATGGTTGTGACATATTAAAGGCTATTATATTAGATCTAAGTATTGGGTCTTATTAATGTAGTTAGTTCAATTTTCGTTGATTCTTCAATATCAGTTGATTCGGACCTTCATTTAGTTTCACCCGTTAAGGATATTCATATTCAAAATATTTACAAATTTATTTAATATTCATATACAGAGAAAAAAATATTAAATAATTCTTTTCATTTGATTAAGTTGATGGGGTTATCAAGGGATAGAGTAAGAATTTGTGTTTTATCAATCTAATAAATATATAACGTATATTGTTACGTACGTTTTTATTATATATATTACAGTTAATTAATATATATTTCCACTCTGATTTATGAATTTAACTATGATAAATTAATATAAATAAGTGTAATTACTGGGCTGAGCAAGTTACACAACTAAGGTGTGACTTTGTGGTTATTGAAATGAGTGAAAACTTCATATATTCAAACGGTCGATAATTTCTTTTCATATATTATCTACATTTTGACGAATGAAAAGTTATCCAAAACAAGCACTATTGAAAAAGTAATGGACATTCGATAAAAAATAATTAAAATGTCAAATGACTCCAAATTTTATTTGAATATATTTTTATAAAAAGAATCATAAATTTTACCTAAATCCTGATTAATCAAAATTTTAATACAAATATAGTGAAATGTTTTCTAAAAAAAGGATGCCTAAGCTGGCTTCATGTGACTAAGGGGCTTTTGTCAGTTTTTATTTTTTGATCAGAGATTAAAGTACAGAAGAAGAAAACCAAAAAAATAAAAAAAATAAAAAAATACTAAATAAGAGGAAAAAAATGATTGGTTGGTTGGGACTTGTGAATTGAGATTTTATTTAGAATTAGATAAGTTGTAAAATAATTGTGATGCAAGTATCTATCTACATTGATAATGTAGCCAAAATATAATTAATTTATAGTACTTGGTATATTCCATATTATTAAAGGTGTTAGTTTTTCAACTTGTTCATATTCAGCTTTTCTGACTCCTTGTCAGGAAAAAAAACTATGTATATAATTTATATTCGAGATAACTTCATAAATGGAGTTTAAAAAGAGCATTATATATGAAGATTGTTTTCACTAAATTCACATTTCAAGAGAGAAGTTATCGCGGTATGGATTCAAGAAAATATAAGACAAGTGAAATAACAGACTATAGTACATATTGAAAAATAAGAAATTATACGAATACGAAGTACTACGAATAAAGAGGAAAGAAGATGAGGGTTAGCCCATTGCCACTCTCATATAAAATACGATTATATTTGTTGCAGCCTGCATGTTAATCTTCTACCATAATTATCATTTTTTGTATATTTCTTTCGAGGATCATATCCTCAGTAAACTAAAATTGTGTACGATCTAATCACCTTCTCATAGTTCTTCTTCGGTCTAACTTTTGTTGTTATTAATCTATCACGCCTTCTTATTAGTGCATTCTCGCACCTTCTCTTTACATGTCTGAAATATTTGTTTTCCTTATTTTGTCTTTTAAGGGGACACTTCCACCTAATTTTTCCTAGTATTGTTACATATTCTTTTAAACATCATCATCTTCGTTATATTCATCTTTTGAACATGAATATATAATTATGTATAATAACATTATATCTAATGTAATATCATAAGTGAATTATAAAGAAGATATTGTGCATGCAATTTAATTCCTATTTTATATAGATAGAAAAAATATTTCTAATAGACGACTCTCACCGAATAATACATCTAAAAAGAATACATAATTGATAATATATATATATATATATATATATTGTGTGTGTGTGTTAGTTTTGAATGTCATACATACAAAATATTGGAGATTTTTTTCCATTGCTCTTCTAATAATGGTTATTTTAAAACTCTATATTACTTTTTAAGTGTAGAATAATTATAATAAAATAAATAAATTTATATGTCTCATGTGAACCAATATCTTAGGTGGAGTTTCAGTCTGTCAAGCCACACGTGATTGTCATGAGCTAAGATACTTTTAAATAAACTATTTTTCAATAATTTTTTACAAAAAATAATAATTCAGTTGATTCTTTTATCCAGAAAGATAGAATTTTGTGTGTATGATCTATCACTATCCCAAATACCTTTTTTTACATTTTTTTTTGTATTTAAATTTTTTTAAGAAAATCACCTAACAAGTTGAAAAAAAAAACTAACTCCTTTTTTCTTGATTTAGTTTAATGAAATAGATTTACGATTCAAATTCATGGTATGTATTATCTGTTTTAATTCATTAGATTTTAGACACTTGTTTTTTGCTAAACCACTTTTTAGCTAAAAATATTTGTATCATGCGTAGAAGTTTCTTTATTTTTCTATTTCACCTCGATTTATGATTCACCTAAAATGTAACATGCATCTCTTCTTCAAAATCTCGTCAATTTAGGAGTTCACTAGTTATTCTTTTTTATCTGCCTTCGTCGATCTATCCTTCGTCATAGGCATTACACTCGAGTTCGATCATTAGAAATGAAAGTGTCTTTAATAAGGAACACTCATTAGTTACTCACAATTCATTTAAATATGACTTGGGTAAAGTTGAAAAAATACTTCCTTTGTTTTATATTACATGACTTATGTCGACCTGACACACCTTTAAGTAAATTTTAATTAAAGTTGTATTTTACTTAACTAATTTTAATTATGTTTGGAAATTCTAAATTTGACTATTTTTAAGTTACTACTATTTTATGTAGTTATTTAATATTTAAAATAATATTATGAACAAAAGGTAAAAAAAAATCTCAATTTGTTAAAATGAATAAGTAAAATAAATCTATTTTTGATATATGGCTCGAATAAAATAAAATAAAATGAAGAAAGTAAGTAATTAAGGTAACTGAACAAATAAAGAAGTAAGAAAAAGGAAAAATTACACAAATACACCACTTAAGATATCATAACCTCTAAAATTTCATCCCATTTAAAAATTACAATAATTTCCTCTCGGATACATTCATCCTCTCTCGGATACATCCCTATCTCCTTTCGGATACATCCCTCACATTAAGTAATGTATCATTTGCAATGTATCAGACAACCAATGAAAGTATCTGAGAGCAATGAAAAATCCAGAATATTTGTAATTGAAGAAACTTCCGGGATACTCTCTCTATTCCATATTAACTGAATTTGTAAGACAACACATATTAAGAAAAACATTCAAGGACATAATTTAAACCATAATTTCCGCTATTGTCCTTTGTGAAATCATAAATACAATTTTGTAAGTAGTGTAATTTATCTCCTAAAAAAATATAAAACTTCAATAAATATAAGGAAAAATACGGAAAAAATCTCAAACATCCATCTTAAACTTTGAACAATTCAATTATTATGAATAAAAAAAAAACTAAAAAATTCAGTTAATATAAAATAGAAAGCGTAAGATAATTAACTCCAAATATATGAGATTTCTTTACTTTTATTAAAAAGAAAAGGTTAAGTATTATGTAGGAAAAGGTGACAATTGACAAATACACAAAAAGCCTCCAAGTTAGCGTTTCAAGACCTTGATTAGTGCATTGTTTATTTATATTGAAGGAATACATGGCTTCTTTTTAAAAAATAATTAAATTCACTTCTATTTCTTTTTGGAATATATTATTGAGTGTTAAAGAAAATTTTATATTTTAAAATGTGTATTGTTATTAAAAAATTGCTAGAAGGTGTAATATTTTTGGAAATTATAAAACGTAAGTAGAATCAGTTCATAAGTTAACTGGGCTATCAAAGGGGGTTGATAGTGGCACCGGATCTCGGGGCGGAGCAAGATAAGATCGAGGGGTAGAAATTTTATTTTAACAAAAAATTGCATGATTTTTATATTGTTAAAATTATTTTTTTATGTGTATATAGTAGATGTTGGAGTTTTTGGTATTATCCCTGAATTATGACTTAAACCTAAAGTACATCCTTGTGTTATATAAGTGAACAAAAAACATCCTTACACTATCAAAAAAGTTGCAAGATTCATCCTTCTGTGAGTTCTGTCTATTTTTTTTTAAGAAACTCACGCCATCAACAAACAAATGTGTCAAGTTGAATGAATATATGTACACATGGTTATGCTAGTCAAGTTATTTTTCTATTTTTTAGAAATTGAGGACTTAAACCATATTAAGACAAAATATGTTCAAATTCTAAATATTTTTTGTAAAATGTATGGTCAAATACAAATTCGACTTCATTTTTTTAAAAATAAAGTATTTATTTTTTTATTTTCATAACTAAATGCCCACGTAATTTCACTAAATTTCCAGCATTTCTGTACATTGTATAAAATGTGAATTACATGGTATATAATGTACATACATACTTAATATTTTATTAAAGAAATCCTCTAAATAGTTGGGCGTAATATTTTTAAAATGAATTTTTTTACATAATCTTTCTAACCATCGGAGCATACCGTATAAATATTTCAAGACTTGTGTATTGTTGCAAGTCAATTTACTTGATGATGCAAAAAAAAAACATATAAATTAACAACACACAAAATTTAAATTCTGAGAATGAAAGATTCATTTTTAATCCTTATCCTTATTTTTTTTAGGTAACTTTGATCTTCTCGTCGTGGCTAAAACATGACCAAATTAAGAAATATTTTTTTTATTGGTTCAATCAATTTCTTGACAAAAATAGATTGAAGGATGATTCTTGTTATTTTTTTGGATAGTATTAGGATGTTTTTTTTGCTCACTCAGATAATACAAAGATGTACATTAGATTTTGAGTCACAGTTGAGGAATGATTTTAGCCAAAAACTCATAGATGTTGAATCACTCTTCCATTTTTATATGTATTTACTTTTTCATATTTTAAACTCACTTAGTGCGAATTTTGGCTCCATCACTAATATTGACTCAATTTTTGTTTTTTACAAGTTTCATTATTAGGGTGTTTGTAACTTTTGTCCCTCAAATAGGAGGATAAAAATGTGTTCTTTAATCCACTAGATCTTATGAACTTGTCTTTCGTAGTGCTATGATTGAGCTTTAAAATGTGTGTATCATGCTATAAATCTCTTTAATTTCCGTTTTCCTTTTGATTAGGATTCATCCAGCATGTAATATGTATTTCTTCTTCAAAGCTCGTCAGTTTATGAATCCATTAGTTTTTCTCTTTGATCCACCTATTGTCGATACATTCTTCGTCATGGAAATCATACTTGAATTATACCATTGAAAATGAAAGTGATACTTTTCTTGTTGAACCTAAATTTACTTTCCAAAGTGATACTTTTCTTGTTGAACCTAAATTTAATCAGGACATCCATTCGAGAACCTTTTTAATAAATTTTTTAAAAACATTCATCAGTCAACTGAACGCCAACACAGATAAAGTTATGAACAATTTATTAAATATGACTCGGATGAAAGTTGAAATACTTCTTTTTGTTTTATATTACTAACGTACGTTGACCTTAACATAGGGGTGTGCAAAAACCGAACGAACCGACCGATGCACACTCCTACCCTAATACATCCTTTCCTAATACATCCTTTAAATTTGTTCAACTAGAATTATATTTTACTAAACTAATCTAATAAATATATTTTGGAGCTCTAAATCTAATTACTATTACTTTATATAGTTATTTAATATAACGAGTAATATGAAGAAAAAAAGTAAGAAAATTCTTAACTAATAAAATAAAATATTTATTTTTGATTTTAAAGATCAAATAAAATTAAGCAAGAAAGCAAGTAATTAAAATAACAATACAAATAAAGAAGTAAAAAATGGTTTAAGTATAATGTGAGAAAAGGTAACAAATACACAAAAAATCCTCCAAAGTTAGCTTTTCAAGACCTTGATTAGTGCACTATTTATTTATTTTAATTAAAGTCTCTCTTTTTGTGTTTTTTTATCACACCAGTAAATTCTATCTTTTTGCTTTTTTTGGTGACTCGAATTAGAGGAGTTCTTACCGTTTGAACCATTCCCTTTTATCTAACATATTTTTAGTAGATAACCCTCCCCATCCCTCGCTCCCTCATGATTATATAATCAACATTCAATGATATAGTTGACAAATTATAAACTGAATTTTCACCCCTCCATCTCAAACTATCTATGACAATTTTAAAAAATAATTATCTTAAATTATTTGTTATTTTAGAAGTTTAAGATAAAATTAATAATTTTTTATTATTTTATTTAGCACTAGCTTCTCTTAAAGACTCTAAATATCTAAATAAAATAAATATTTAATTAAAAAATACATCTTAAGACATAAATAATAATAAAATAATCAACAGATAAATCCCCTCAAAAACATTTTTATTACAAAGTTTGCGATAAATTTCACGCTGACTTTATTTACAAAATGAATTTCTAATTAATAAAAAGAATTCATGATTTCATCCTCTTTTTGTTAATTTATCCCAACGTCAACATACATTTTTAAATTTTCATTACTCAAACTGCACTCTTCATTCATCATACAATAGACTTTTGACTAAATAATTCAAAATATTTGTAGACTATTTTTATATGAATGTATACATGAACTTCCAATAAAAAAAATCACTTCTAATTCTCTTTTTAGAATATAGTATTGAGTGTTAAAAGAAAATTTCAAATTTTAAAATGTGTATTTTTTACTATCAAATTTCTAGAATGTGTAGTATATATATTAGATGTTAAACCTTCTTTCGTTTCTTCGTGTGTTTACTTTCTCTTATTTTGAATCTGCTTAATATAATTCTAGCTTCCCACTATAATTGGCTCAAAAAAATTAGAGTCCCATTTCAGAATGATTTTTAATTTTTATCCCTCAAATTGTTGGTCTTTAATTTTTAGTCATTAATTACTGTCAAGAGTACTTTAAATTATGACTTAATTTAGCAAGATAAATCATTTTAGGAAATATTTGTCCTGGGCTATAAGTTCAGTTTTATCTAATTTGCAAGGTAAATTCTTGCCCTTAATATTAAAAAAAATAAAAATTTGTATGGCAATTTTTTTTTGCTAGGGATAGGTTATGCTCTTTAAAACATAATTTCGTTTTAGAATATTATACTTAAGCAATTAATAATTTATCACTTTATTTCTAATTTATTTTTTAACTCCTTTTAATACTACATAGTTATGTGTCATATATATCAATATCCAAATTAATAATAGAAAAATTTTAAAATATTTATACTTTCAAAAAATTTAATTCAAGGAGAAAATAAAAATATTAAATTAATTATATTTTAATTGTATTAATTGACGAGTAATTTGGAACATATACTTTTTTTTAGTAATAAGGAAGGATTACAACTTTTCTATTTGTGGCTTTAGTTTAAGAATTCATTTTACTCCCTCTCCTCACTTTTATTTTAGAAAAATGGATATATATTACTTTTAACATGTTAAGAAAATAACCTTTTAACTATTTTATTTTTAATACTGATTATTTATTTCTTAAAATTTAATATTAAATATGATCAATATAACAATGTAAAATAATTACATCTATTATTAAGTACTATTTTTAACGGACATATCAAATTTAAATATGAAAAATAAAAATAAACTAACGTATGAAAAATGTTAGCTTCACCATTCCCAAAGTAGTTCAAGTCTTGAAATTCTAATTAGTGCAACTTTTTACAATATCACACCTTTTTCTCCATTTCATCCCTTTTTAGACTGTTGATTTAAATTTCATACAAATAATTTGTGATCCTCGTGACAATATTTTGTTATTAAAGTATGTTTTCATTTATTTTAAATAAATATATTTGGATAGTTCTCCCCCAAATTAGGAAGAATTTTTTTATTTTATTCTTTCATAAACTTCAACTTCAAGTTAACTTTGCTTATGGAGCTGTCTTCATCAGCCAATTCCCTATTGTGTTGATAGTCTTTGAGTTTGATATTTTACATCATTATATTATCAATTTTTTAAATGTTTGATATTAATTAATTTGAATTTGACTAATATAAAATTCATTAAGGAAAAAACATTGTCTATTAATACATTTTTCATACATATAAAATTCAAATTATCTAATTAAGAATAATTTTTTTTTATTCATCTTATTTTATACATAGGAGCGGAGGCACATGCAAGTCAATTGGACACCCTTCTTCGGAAAAAAATACCGTATATACAAATAAAATGATACAGTAAGTGATTAAATAACATCTTTTAGACACTCTTGACATAGTAGGTTACTGTTGCTAAGTGGTTTTAGACCATTTTAATGGATTTCAGACACCTTGAAGCTAGTGCTTGCTAATATCTCAAATCAAATATAAAATTAAGTCAATCTCAAATTTTATTTCGAAATTATTACGTTAGTACTCACGTGTTCGAATCTCACTAGCATCCCATCATTTTAGTAAAAAAAAATTACTTCAAAATTTATTAATATCTCAAATCAAATATAAAATTAAGTCAATCTCAAATTTTATTTTGAAATTATTATGAGAAACTTTATACAGTTTTTAGCCAGTGAAAAATACACACAAAGATGACTTGATTCCTTAGCCTCATCCCACCCCTACACACCCCCGCGCCCACCCTCCCCAAAATCCACCACCCTACTACCCTTCAAGAATCTCTCTTTTTGTGGTTTTATCAAGCCTTCAACCCCAGAAAAACTTGCCATCAAGCAAAACTATATTGACAAACACAAAAAAAAGTTCTCTTCTTGAAAGTGTTCATTCTTGAAAATACCAAAAAAAAAAAAAAAAAACCATCTTTCTCATTCAGTCTTCTTCTTCAACCTGAGAAAAAACTTCTCTTTGAGCAAACCACAAACACCCTTTTTCTTATTTCAAACATATCGTACATAAAAAGTTTCTCTTCTTTGTTGTTTTCATTTTGTGCTAATTTAGTGCATACCACAATATAGTATATTGAAAAAAGTTTTCGTCTTTGGTCTCTTCATTCTTTGAACAAAAAAAGCTCTTGTCTTTCCCCTTCTTCTTCAAAAACACCCTTTTCTTCTTTCAAACATATATATTACATAAAAAAGTTCTCTTCTTTGGTGTTTTCATTCTTGAAAAATAAATTAAAAAAAGCTCTTGTCTTTATCTTTTTCTTCTTTCAAACATGTATGCATAGAAAGTTCTCTTCTTTGGTGTTTTCAATCTTGAATTTTTTTTTAAAAAGCTCTTGTCTTTCCCCTTCTTTTTATTAAATTCAAACACCCTTTTCTTCTTTCAAACATATCACATAAAAAGTTTTCTTCTTTGGTCTTGAAAAAACAAAAAAAGTTGTTGTCATTTTATTTTAGTGTATAGTATGTGCAAGAAAATGATGCATTATAAGAGATATCAGCACTGGAATAGGAAAGGGGATGTTTTTGTGGTTTGTGTAGATGAAGAAACTACCCCTATTGGTTTAGTGTGTGGAAACTCTGGTTACAATCACAAAAGAACTAAACCAAAACTTTTTTACCTTCTTTTTCTTTGTTTAATCTCTTTTAGCTTTTTTCTAGCTCCACAATTGTTCACTTCTCATCATAAATTTTCTCTCTTGTGTAAGCTGCTCTCTATTTTTCTTATCTTTTTGGTTTTTGGGGTTTCAAATTTTTCTGATTTTGTTCTGTTTTGCATGTGTGCAGATTCATTTAGTTCTGAAGAAGGAGGACTTATTTCTAAATCAGATTTTAATGTTTGTTCCTCTGTCTCTAATGGTTAGTTCTAATTATTTTACTTGTTACTTATTTTTATGTTCTGTTGAAAATGATCCTATATCCATCTATGGTGACATATTGGGGTGGGGGATGAAGTCTATTTTTGGATTTTATCTTGTATTATGATCATGTGATAGTTGTGGAATAATATATGGATAGACACTTTAACTTGGTCACAATTCACAACTAAACACTCTGACTTTGAGTATGCAAATCTAGACACCAACAAGCTAGAGTGTTCAGTTGTCACTTTAGACCAAGTTGAAGTGCCTATCTCTCAAAGTTGGAGTGCTTACTTGCCAATTAAGGCCAAATTTGAGTGTCCGCGTATGTATTATGCCATAAATGTTTGTAGTAGGGACTGATTGAGTTTCTTGTGTTGGTATTATAGACTTTTGCTTGTTAAGGTTTTTGGTTTTAGTGTAACAGTAAAATATGTCAACATGGTTCTTTATCTTCCCAATTTTTGATAGATCCTTTGGTTGAATTGCAGGGTCAATTTGCTGTGAAAGAAGCAGTATCCGCTCCGATGTATGCGTGATGAAAGGCGATGTTAGGACGGATTCTGCTTCCTCTAGAATTACCCTCTACAGAAACAATGGTCATGAGAATGGTGAGGTGCTTCGGCATGAGAAGATTAGGCCATATACTCGGAAATGGGAAAAAAATGTGATGGACACCGTCGATGAGTTGGACCTTGTTGTGAAGGGAGAGCATTCCAGGATTCATCAAAAGTGTGATGTTAAACATGATGTGCCGGCTGTGTTTTTCTCTACTGGTGGTTACACCGGTAATCTTTACCATGAGTTTAATGACGGACTTTTGCCCCTTTACATCACTTCTCAGCAGTTCAACAAGAAGGTTGTGTTTGTAATCCTTGAGTACCATGCATGGTGGATAATGAAGTACGAGAACGTCCTGTCTCACCTCACCGAGTATCCTATTATAGATTTTAGCGGAGATAAGAGAACTCATTGCTTCCCTGAAGCCATAGTTGGTTTAAGAATCCATGATGAGCTAACTGTTAATTCTTCATTGATGGGAAATGATAAGACCATTAGAGACTTTAGAGACCTTCTAGACCGAGCTTATTTGCCTCGGATTAGAAGTTTGATCCAAGATGAGGAACGTGATGCTCGGATGAATATGGAAAAACATGTTTCGTTGCCCTCATCCGAGACAAAGATGGATGGAAAACAGGAATTGAAGAAACCTAAAGTGGTTATAATAGCTAGAAATGATTCTAGAGCTATAATGAACGAAGATTCTTTGGTTAAACTGATCAAAGATGTTGGATTTCACGTGGAAGTTTTGAGGCCACAACGAACAACAGAGCTCGCAAGTATCTACCGAGTCCTTAATTCAAGTGATGTTATGATAGGAGTTCATGGTGCTGCCATGACACATTTCCTCTTCATGATGCCTGGTTCTGTTTTCATCCAAATCATTCCACTTGGAACAGATTGGGCAGCAGGTACTTATTACGGAGAACCAGCAGTGAAACTAGGCCTCAAGTACATTGGATACAAAATTCTTCCGAAAGAGAGCTCATTGTATGATGAATATGACAAGAATGATCCCGTCCTGACTGACCCTAACAGCGTGAACGATAGAGGATGGGAATTCACGAAAAAGATCTACCTTGATCGACAAAATGTTAGGTTGAATCTTGGAAGGTTCCGTAAAAGATTGCTTCGAGCCTATTATCATTCTGTCGCCAATGAAAGCTTACGTTTTCGTCATCAAATTCAGTAACTTTTACCTTATTGTGGTTCATTAAACATACATATTTAGTCCCAATTGTGAAAGTTCTTAGAGTTGTACATCATGATTCAGAATAAATGAAATGAACATTAATTCCTGTATAGATTTGTTGAAATGTGTACATTGCATATACTTTTTTGCCAATTTTGCTGGCATGGCATTTATGTCCTTGAGCATGTTCACTGCCTTTTTTCTTGTGTAACGATCCTGTATTCGAAACTCACTGGCCAACTTATCTTGATTCATTGGTTTACTATCCGGGATTTACCCCGTATAAGGTTCTATACCATATGAAATGACAACTCAGGACACGAAGTATCTTGTTATCTAGGCTCCAAGGAAGGGCCGCAGCTATGAGGGTCTAGATGTCTAGCATAAGCCGTCTTATCTTGACATAAGCATCAATAGTTTATTCCGCGACTCAAACTCTCTACCCATGAGTGTGTCTACTAAATCACAACAAGATTCCCACACATCTACGATCTGCCCTTTTGACTTGTCCATATGCATATGATTGGTTTTCTGTACTCATTAGATCATCTTTTTGCAACATGTTAACAAGTTATTATATTAATTTTCTCTGCAAAATACTAGTCCTAGCTAGGTCTAATTTAGTTAATTATATACTGTCTAATACATAAGTAGCTTAATTAATGATACTTAGCTTAGTCCATCTTCACTTCACTTCTGATTTTCATTTGTTTTGTTAGTCAACACTGTAAATTCTGCAGCATGTTTATTAAAATGTTCCTCCTCATTTGTGTTTCTATCTTTTATATACAAATTGATATTTGACGTTGATTCTAAAACTACTGACTTTAAATTTTGGTTCGTTAAAGATTATAACACTACTTGATTTCCTTTTATTGGACTAAAATCTCAACGGCTATGTCAGCCCTGGATGCTCAACTACAACTACTCGAATTGCTACCTTTCTAAAGTTAGGTGCTCGATCAATATTTTTGTATGTTATTACTAGTTTCGATATAAAAATTAGTGTTTGGGTAAAATATGATAGGTGTTTGAGCTTCGAGTAGCCTTACTATACATCTATCATTGCTTGGTGGACAAAGTTATCTTGTATTGTATTGACCAGAGATAACATGTATCAACTGGTGGAATAGTCGAGATATGCACAATTGACTCGAACATCATTATTATAATATCTAGAACAAACATTTACAATGTAACTTAATGTTATTTTGTCTTAGATCTAGATAATCAAAGATCAAGCAAACAGATACAATCAAAGAGCATCTCCATTTTCTTTGTCGTAAGACATTTTTGACTACTTCACATACACAATATTTTTGTTGCTGAAACACTAGGTATTTGGTGGATTGGATCAGTCAGGTGTACACAAGTTGACCTGATACTACCATCTTGAAAAAAGAGAGGAGATTGACAATTCTCCATCTACATTAATGCACAAGTTAAGTCAAAGATCTTGTAATATCTTCATACTTGAATCTACAGTAAAATGGTAAGTATATATTTCTTTATTGGCACTCAAAGACCACTAATCTACCATTTAATTTAACTACACTATTCACTAGTCAAATAATATGATTACATTATCTAAATCACTTATACCTAATTCAACTTACAACCTTATTATTAAATGTTGGTGAGTGTTAATGGCACGTGCCATCAGGCGAATGTAATTTTAGTGTTATAGTTAAACTTAGGGCTGTCGATGGGTGGGTTGAGTTGAAATTATAAAAATTGGGTTGGATCCTTATCCGCCCAAGCTTATTTTGGGCTCAAATGAGCTTAAAAACGGGTTGAGGCTTGACCCGTCCAATTTGACCCGTTTAATCTCAATAATTTTAATATATTGTTATTTAAGTTTTATAACCATAATTTGAATTTCAACAAAAAAAAAATTTAAGAAAAAAAGTTACAAATGAATAGATATACTTAATGAACTCAAATTCTTATACCATGATTAAAAATAGGGGAACTTTCACATATAGTCACTCAAAAATAGCCTAATTACTCTCCATAGCTATAGTTTGATAATTACAATTCGTAGCTACATGTTATATGGAGGAGAGAGGCGAGCGAGACTGGGAGAGAGAGGAGAGACGCGAGAGAGAGGGGGCAAAGAGTGGGAGAAAGGTGAATTGTATATGTATATAGGTTAGATAATTGTATATTATACATATGTATTTGTATATATGGCAAGCGAGATTGGGAGAGGGAGGAGAGAGGCGAGCGAGATTGGGAGAGGGAGGAG
>JAJOOE010013546.1:0-22383 GCA_036250405.1 Solanum raphanifolium
CTCCCAATTTATGTTATTTACTTTCCTTTTTAGTCAGTACCAAAAGAATGTCACATTTCTATATTAAGTAACAATTTGATTATAAAATATTTATTTTACCCTTAATGAAATAATTTACAGTCATACAAATTTATATCATTCATTTTGGACCACAAATTTTAAAAGTCTTCATTTCTTTTTTAAACTCCGTGGCGAATCAAACTACCTCACATAAAATGAGACGGAGGAAGTAATATACATTGGGCCCGCACTGGCGCGGGATCCTAATAACTAGTATATATATAAAGCTGAATATAAAACAGGTGATGTGGCACCCTCCAATGGCCACCATTTGCAATTATCTATTTTTTTTCTTTTTTGAATTATTTCTGATTTTTTTGCCTATAAAATAAGTACATAAATGAGTTAAAAGGAACACACTAAATAATTGACCAGCTGCTATTAAAGCCTAAAACGTTTTCCTAAAGCCCAGCCCACTAACATGACCTTGAAGACCCAATTGAATAGGTTAGTTTATGAGGCGTTATTTTGATTTTCTTATTTCGCTAAAGTTTTCCTCTGACTTTATGACCTTCTCCCTCCCAATTTCAGAAGTTTAAGGTACGTTTTTCATTTCATTTCACCTTCTACCATTATTAATCCATTCCTTTTATCTTCCTGATTTGTAACTGTAATGTCTTAAAATTTGTATTAATCTCTGAATCATTACATTGTTAATTTATTTTTGTGCACTTTCATACCCTAATTTTTGCAGTATATATAGTTCCATACTCAACCCAAATTTGCATTCTTTGCGTAACTTCTAATTGAGTTCTTACAATGGCTTATTCTTGCCTTTCAGAGTTGGTTCGTGGTCGAGATGATTTCACAGACTTTGGATTTGTGTTGTTAAAGAGGAGAAGCTTTTGGTTTATAAACACTAAGAAAAGGTAGTGCAACTGCATGTTATTGACATCAAAATATTCTACATGAGAAATCATATTATATTTTAAATATATCACAATGGGTTGGATCGATTTAACTCATAGTAAGTGTATGACACATTAAAGAGATGTTTTTTCCTCATTTACTGAGAGCATATTAGGTGTAGTCATATTCCTAATCAACTTGAATGATATAGGTGGATTATATCCTCTCCTTTTTCTATTACTAATGGATTCTTTGTTAACTTATAATTGCCTTCCTCCAGTTGGCTTTGAGGAATAGTTTCAAGTGGATGTTGACTCATGGATGACTTAGTTTCTTATAATTGCCTTTCATAAGTTGTCTTTTAAGTCTAAAACTTAACACATAGAGGTATTTGATGTTACATTCAGTTTTGGATTTGTGTTATTGAATAGGAGAAGCTTTTCGTTTATAAACACTTGCCAAATGATACTTTGCACTCATTCACGAGATAACATCCAAAAAAATGACTTAGTTACTTATAATTTCCTTCCGCCAATTGCCTTTGAGGAATAGTTTCAAGTGGATGTTGACACATGGATGACTTAGTTTCTTATAATTGCCTTACATATGTTGCCTTTAAGTCTAAAACTAACAGATAGAGGTATTTGATGTTACATTCAATTTTGGATATGTGTTGTTGAAGAGGAGAAACTTTTGGTTTCTAAACACCTGTCAAATGGTACTTAGCACTCATTCTTGAATGGGAATGCAAGTGAACTGGATTGGCCTACTCGATTTTGAATTGGTTTGGGTGCTGCTAGGGGCCTTGCTTGGTTACATCATGGTTGTCACCCGCCTATCTTGCACCAAAACATATGTTCTAATGTTATTTTCCTCGATGAAGACTTTGGTGCTAGATTAATGGATTTTGGATTGGCAAGGTTGATGACGTCAGTTTTCTATCATTAGCTATCCCGTTAGCACTTATGATTTGGTTAGTTTCGGTCTTATTATTCTTAATCCGTTTTTCCAATGTGAATCCTTTGTTCAGTTGTTTGCTCTCTTGCATATGTAGAAGTAGTAGAAATTTTCAAAACTTTCTTATGTCTCTTTCACCACGCAATTTGATATGACCTATTAGAATGGGTGACAAATATGCAACAACGGTCATATGAGTTTCTGGTGCGCATGTCAGGGTTGCTTCCTAATACAAAGCATGGGACATCTAAAATGGCGATCAAGTTAGTACGTGAGCAAGAACTTCTTCATCAATAATGAAAATGCAACCAACTAACACCGAGGTGATGAGTTTGTATTAGTATTTTGGCATTATGTTTTATTTGATTCAATTCATCACCAAATATCGTGTGTACCATTTAAAAGATTTATTAAAAGATTTTAGAATATTATTTTTCTTCTAACTACATACTAAAGGACTGATTATAATGTGTAACAGAGCGGGTGACTACAAGTTACTTGAACTGTCTAGCTCCATTCGAACTGTCTATTTTAACAACTCGAAATCATGTTGCGTGTGCAAATAAGGTTTCACATTCCTATCAAGAAAAAAAGAAACTATGTATAAGGTGTAGTGCTGGCGTACCCAAAAATTTGAAGACGATGTATACTCTGAAAATTTATTTAACACATAACCGATGTACTAATAAAGTGAATCAAATGAAACTACTTATCCCTTTTGAGTTTTGACAGCACAAGCTAACATTTTTTTTTTCCTGCAAATTATGCTCATGTAGATAGCTGGATTTACTAGTGGAACAAAGATGTCAACCATGATGCAGCGCTAACAACAGAATATTCAATTGATAGCAAGGATGTTATCGACGCACTATGGTACCTTGAGTTTCACTTGCCTTGTGATGATCAATTTACAACATACAACTTATGCTAAGTTGGGACCTCAAGAGTTAGTTCAACGGGTTATATTAGAAAAAGAGTTGAATGTTTTTGTCTGCCATTTAAGACTCCAGTGTAGATCTTGGACAAACAATGACTTTGGCCAAGGTTTTGGAACACTAAACTGTTCTATATATAGATAAGGCAAGAGACAATTTATGACCTCCCCAATTTTAGAAACCAAGGTGTTTGACTAAGCTTTTCGCAGAAAAAAATATTTTTGTAGAGTAGCAAAAGCTAAAGAAAATGTAGCTTTTGACCAAATGCACTTTTGAGAAAAAGCACTTAAAACCAATATATATGGAGGCTACGGCGACAACCAAATCCTTCTCAATGTTACACCAAATGGTTGCTGACACCCAATTTTGACCCTCACCGATAATAATTAATTTACGAGCTTCTTAATTCGTAAATGATTTAGAATAATTAGCCTTATAAAATTCAAATATTTTTTTAAAGTTTGTTTTAAGTGATTTTAGTCGATTTTAATAAATCCTAAATAATAAACCTATTTCATATAGTTTTGCATGTAATTAGTACATTTTATGATTATTTGAAAATCGTCTCAAAAGGTTTTGTTTAATTAAATATTTGGTTAATTTATTTAATTATTTAATAGTATATAATTCTGAGTTAATTAGTTTGTGGTAAGATTTTATTTTTATAATCAAGTTGATTATTTCATTTCGTCAAGATTAAGAAGCTCATTAATTAATTTTTATTAATTCGCCTTATCTAGTTTTTAGCCAAATTGTCAACTAAATTCATTCGATTAATTTGTTAATTCGATTGGCTATAATTGAAATTTATTTGGGCTATTATTTAATTGCAAGATTAGCCAATTGTTTACCCCATCTTTAATTCATTTTTCAGAATGTTTTGGGCCTCCCACTCTCTCAATCAGTGGCCCAACACCTTTAACCCATAACTTCAGCCATTTCCCTTTTATAACCCAGTCCAATTCCTACCTATGCAGACCCGACCCGACCCGACCCGACCCATTATTCTAGTCTCAAAGAACCCAGAAACGACAGCAGTCCAAACGCGTCAAATCCCAACTTCAACATTCACAAAAATACCCGGAACAACAGCAACTCACGATTCCAATAGCGTGAGTTCACAGCGCAACAAGAAAATACACAACTACCCATCGCGTGAACGACTCCACGACCCTTGTATGCCCCTCACCCTCTCCCCACGCGAGAACAAACAGCAGCAACGGTACCAAACGGCGTGTATACGGCGTTAGTTGCACGAATCGTACACCCTACGCCTCAGTCTAGTACTGTTCTTGTACAGGGAATCCGGCGATAGCAGTCTGAGGGTCGTCCTTGCGGCTGCAAGATTGAGTCACGTAGCACAAGAATGACATGAGAGTCGATCCTAGCCGTTTATTCCCCCTTTCCTTTTCCGAAATGGGTGGAAACCGCAAGAAAATGTGTATCCCCGAAATGGTGAAAGGTTTTTGGAGTTTGAAATTCGAAATGGGCCCTTGTTCTTATCCGTTTTTCACCTTTTCCCCCCAATGGATCTCCTTCTATATATTCTTTTTCTTTTCAGTATTGAAGAGAGATTTTTTGTTGGAAATTTTTTCTAGAGCAAAATACTGAGAGCAGCTTATGCAAAAAATTAGCTAAAATATATAGTAAAACGTTAAGGCAGAGAACATTTGAGTTTCAATCGGAGTACCACGTCTCCATTCCATTTTGCCATCGATTCCTTCAAGTTTTGTTTGAGATTCGAAGTTTTTCTCTGGTTTCTTACTGTTGTTCGTATTTGAGTTCTGTGGTAGGAAGACCGTGGTCGCTGGTTCGTTTCGTCTCAGTCGCTGCCCGGAAGAAGGTAACACCTCTTCCTTTATAATTTGTTCTTGTCTTTTAAATTTCGAAATGGCGATTCCAGCGTATCGAAGGCATGTGTTGCCGTTATTTGTCATTGAGCTCTTGATATCTTTATATGTTATACGTGTCCTTATGCGACTTCATGATCTAGTTTCAATATTGAGCTTAAGGTTTGCCGTTTTAGTCCTAGTTCTGTTGATTCCTTGTTTCACTATTTGAGTCTATCCTGTGATTTCTCTTCATTTTATTTTTTGGATGTTGAATTTGCTTTCTGTTGTTTACACAGCCTGTAAGTATAATATGTTCTCATTTAGGTTGTTACTGTTGATATTTGTCCTCGAAAAGATATGAGAGTCTTAGAAACTAGCTAACTCGGTGGGTTTATGTGACATTTTCTTGTTGTTTTCTGGATTTAGCTAGTTCGTTATTTCTATCCTTCGATTTCGTCACTCTAGTTTTTTTTAGGTTCTTGAAGCAGCTTCCTGTCTATTTGTTTTCATCCTTAATGTTCAGTATGTTCAATGCCTCATTTGGTTCATTCAGATCATTTATTATGGTTTTTCTTTAATGTTGATTCAATTTGCAAATTTGTGAATAAACCATGTCGTCCTTCCTCTTTGATGGTGCGATTCTGTTGCAAAATTAATAGGTGAAAAAAAAAACCTTGTTTACTTTATATCTTTTCGATTTCGGGGTTCTAAAGGGACTGTTTTGATAATAGTAATGAGTTGGTTTTAACTTAATTCATGATCAAGCTAGTGTATATTTTATCCTATCTTTGACAGTATCAAGTATGTCATATCCAAGTTTGCATTTATTGGTCTATTCGCTTGATTTCGGGTCTGATCAATTTAGTTATATCATATCATATCATGTGTATAATTTTCCAGCATGCTTCCATCTTCTTGTGTTTCCATCTTGTTTTTGTTTTGAATGGCATTCCATTATTCATTCATTTCTTAGAACCTGGAAGTTGTTGGAATGCTCTTTTGGTTATAATGCTAATCCTCTGTATTGCTCCTCGCATAGTAGGCTAATTAGTCAATTTGTTTATCCTATTTTTTATTTTTTATTTTTTATTTTTTATTTTTTATCTCTTTTTAATGCACTTGTATGAAGTAGTAGCTTGAATGTCCATTACTTTGTTTATTAGTGGGATTTGGGTCATTAACACTCTTCGTTGTTTAGTTCGATTAAGTTTATTTTGCCATATATTATTATAAGAGTTGAATTGATAAATTGTCTTAGATATATTATTACTCATATTATTTTCGGGCACTAATTCTTATCTTCCTTTCTTGCATGTGAAATCTGTCCGAGTTCACTATGAACTCATCATTTCCTTTGCATTTCGGGAGAGCCATAAAGGTTTAAATTCCACTTTTACCCGAGTCATCCAGCTGTAAAAATTGACGTATAGGTCCCAGGTTGAAAGAATATGAAACAGATCGGAAGATTGAAAAGATTGGGCCAAAGTCTAATCTTTATAAAAAGATTGTATTTTGTTATTTATTGGGCCTAAGCCCATTTAGTCATTATTATTATTATTTCTGTTACTCCCTCCGTCCCATATTATATGTCACCTTTTTTTTTTTTTTTAAATTAACAACATGATAACATTACTTAAAATTTCAAATCTATTACAACCTAAACCCCCCGCCCCCCAACTCCAACAATACTACTAATATTACTAGTCCTTACAAATTTCCCAATCAACCTAAACAAAATCATAATTTTCTCCACCATTTTAATGGCAGAAAATAACCTTTAGTTCACGCGGAGACGAGCATTCGTGCATGAGTGAAGGACTGTCATGAGCATATGTAAATGTAGCAGGACAAGCATGCTTAAAATATTGTGAATAACTCGATGGCTTACAAGTTTGTGGACTATTATAATGATTCTTACAACAAAACTCATTAGTTTTAAAAGCTTCACAAGCACTCTTACAACCAACAACAGGGCCATGACCACCATGTGAACTAAATTGCAAAACTGTTGGGCATGACTCTGACAAATTTTCCGTGCACCCAACAACTGGAGACACTCATTTACCTTCATGTGGAGTTACAGTAAGAGGAATATTGAAACCATCAACGAGACTAACACCATAAGTAGAAAAATTAGCATGTCCATGATGTAGAACAAACTGCGCCAATGTAGCTAGGGGGGTCCCACCGAGTCCATTGCACTCGATTCGGCCGCCGCAGTCTCCCGTGGCGCAGTAAAATTTTCCCGTGTTCGTAAGTGCAGCCAGTACGAGCCCAAACTCGGCCGGACCAGTGAGCGGTGGGTGCAGGGAAAGAGCGGTGGGTAAGTCAGTGAATGGTAAATCCACCGCGTTCGAGTACAGGGTGACCGGCATTGGGTTGAGTTGCTGGCCAGATAGTGTAAAGACAGTTGTTAACTGAGTAATTTCCTTGGATAGTCACCCATGTTTGGGAAATTACCTAGGAATATCATTTATGTTTGTTTTAGGACCACAATATCACCCAACTTTACATTTTTTCCTCAAAATATACTTGACACACAAAAAAAACATTATCTCTCTCCTAATAGGATGCCATGTCAAATAAAAAAAGTTGCCTTAGCAACGATTTTCTCAAAAAAAAAAAGCATTATTTTTTTAAAATCGCTGCTATAGCAATGTTTTTATAAAAAAGAAGAAGTGAAATTGCTGCGATTTTTTGTTAAGGAATTAAAAAAAAAAACATAAAAAACAAGTTTTAAATTACATAAATTTTCGGCAGCAGCCATTTAAAAAAAAAACAAAGTTTTTTAAAGAAGAGGCAGCGATTTTCAATTTTTTTTTCTTTTAATTTTCATTAAATCGCTGAAAGGGTAAAGATTTAAAAAAAAAAAGCTTTTTATGAAAATCTCTGGCTTCAGTTTTAATTTATTTTTTTAATTTTTATTAAATTCTCTGCAAGGGTAGGATTTTTTTTTAAAAATAATTAATTTCTTAAATAAAATCGCTGCTATTTACTTTTAATTTTTTTATATATATAAAAATGGTGCTATAGCAGCGATTTTAAAGAAAAAATATTTTTTTGTGAGGCAGCGATTTTTATTTCTTTTAGCGGAACGGCGTCAATTTTTTTCAGAACAAAATCACTCTGTCATGAGCGATTTTGCCCTTTAGGTTAATTTTTTTTTTTGATGTGCCGTTTTTGTTTTTTAAAGAAAAAGAGTTGCCCTTTTGACTCCGGACTCAACAAAAAGGTGTCATTGCCCATTAGTGCCCATATAAAAACATTATCTCGCTTGAAAAACTGGAGGAAGCCACATATTTTCTTGAAGAATCGGAGGAGCTCATATTTGGACTTGCCGCCTAATCCCCCAAAACTAGGGTAGAAATTTTTGGGCTATGTAATTTTTTTTACTAGGTAATATGGGTTGTCTAAATTTTTTTAAAAAAATGTTAATAATAAAAAAGGAATAATGTGGCATGACATCCTATTAAGAGAGAGATAATGTTTTTTTTGTGTCAAGTATATTTTGAGGAAAAGAGGTAAAGTTGAGTGATATTGTGGTCCTAAAACAAACATAAGTGATATTCCTAAGTAATTTCTCAAACATGGGTGACTATCCAGGGAAATTACTCGTTGTTAACTAGGGTTAAAATGAAATTAGGGTAGGTGGCTTGTGAGAGTGCTAAAAGGGTGAAGAGGAGAGAGAGGGGAAGTAGAGTTTTGGTAGAAGAAGTCATGGTTAATTTTGATTTTTGGTGTATATGTCACCTTTTTCATTTGCACTTGTATTAAGAAATGATGTAATTTTATCCATGTCCTTATTTAATGTTTGCTTAAGACAACTTTGTAATAAATGATGAATAGGTTAGATTTCAAAAATTTAAATGCATTTGGATGACTATTTAAATTTTAGAGTTTATTTTTGGAGCCAATTTTTTTCACCAATTGATCCAAAAAAATTTAAAAATCAAGTTTTTCCCACCTCAATTTTCCTATATATTTGTGTAAAATGTTTTTTTATATTTTTATATATAAATTCTTAAAGTAAATATGATAACATCACAAAATATTCAAATTCCATTACTTCAAATTGATCTAAATTTTTCTGCTGAATCTGATGTTATTGATAATGAAATTAGACAACAAATGAATTTTAGTTCTGATGTTATTTTTAATTTGTTGATATTTTTTTTCAAAATTAGATTTTATAGAATAAGTAGTGAATAAAGAAAGTAGTTAATTAATGAATGAAGTACTCTCCCAATGAAATTAATTACTTGTAGATTTCCTAGGTTAGTCAAAGTAAATACATTTTCAAGATTAATTAATTAATCTAGCAAGGGTATGATGGGTCAAATATGGTAAGTTATGCATAAATTTTATAAAATGACATATATTGTGGTCCAACTATTTTTAGAAAGAGATGACATATAATATGGGACAGAGGGAGTAGAAGTTTAAGACAGGTGCAAGTGATTCAAATGAGCCAAAGGCCCAAAACGAAAATGAGCCTAAATACTGGCCCAAGCAGACATGAAATATTTTCCCTCTTTGCTTTATTGTGTTTGTTTACTTGTCAATATTTGCTACTTAATCCTAAGATTTTAAAAATTCAAAATCCCCGAAAGACACTCATTTTTTATTTAATACTTTAATTGAATCAGTCACTTTTAACAAGACTTAAAGAATAATTTTACAAGATATCTCACTTAGATAGTAGTTCCATACTTCACCTTGCCCCCTTTAAAATAGTTCTAATTATAAAAATTGTTCAATTCAAATTAAGCTAATTTTTAGTCAAATAATTAATTGTTGGATAACCGCATTAACGGGTGTTCTAGATGCTTTAAAACCCTTCCTAGAACACTAATAAGAACACCGAACCCTTTTTAAGTTTTCATTAGATTTCTGTTTTAGTCTTTTGAAAACAATAGTTTTCTTAATTTTTACTTTAAAATTAAGTGGCGACTCTTTAAAACCAATCTAGTCAAAATATTATTTTTAAATAAATCAATGGTATTTGCTAATTAGTAGCCTTTTAACTTTTTCTGGCAAGGAGGAGGAAGGGCCCTGGGGTCGGTGTTAGAAAAGCCTTGAGTTTTACTTCTTGCCATTGGTGTTTTCATGGATGAGTGCTTGAAGTTAAATTACACTGAGAGGTATCATTGAAAATATTAGTATTTTTAATTTTATCTATAAAGATCTCTTTTTTCTCAAGATTTTTGTAAGGTCATATCGTGGTCTAATATGTGTGGATTACTTTCTATATCATAACACCATACTAAGCAATTTCTGTCCACCTTTCCATTTACTCTTTTTATATAACAAATCAATAATAGAAGCAAGTGCGTACCTCATATTTTTCCCTTTAACTCAGACTCTTAAGCTGTCTCGCGATACTCTCTACAGTTTTACTCGAATTAATAAAAAAAAACAATACAAATCCCTAACTTTCAGCCTATTCTTTTTCTAAATGTGGACACTTATCTTTACGTAAAGATTTAACAATTTCAAATGGAGAACACAACCAACGAAAAAAGTTGTAAATACACTTTTATATATATATATATATATATATATATATGATAAATAAACTACCTCACTTAACAATATTTTTTAACAAAAGAGAAAAATACCAACAATTTTAAATAATGATGTAAGATTAGGCATTAATGATATATTTATGAATTATTGTCTATACAATTACACTATCCTACGATTCCTCTACATTTTTTCATTTACTATATCTCCATACTAAATTAATAACAGATCTTTCCTAATAAATAAATAACAATACAAATCACCAACTTTCCTCCAATTCTTTTCAAAATCTTGACACTTAACTTTACACAAACATTTAACAAATCCAAATAATTAATTCATCATTTAAAACAATTAAATGGAAGCACAACCAAGAAATGAAAAAAGCGGTATAAATTTCACAAACAAAATAATAAACATCAACACACACCATTTATCTTCATAGTCACCATCTGCTCACATTGGTTAATTGAGGTTAGTTTTTCAAATATTCAATATTATTATATTAAAACCTTTTTATTGCAACACTCTATCCTTAGTTTGACTTTGACAAACACTTATACATAAGTACTACAATGGGAAAAAAAAAATGGATATCGTCCCCAAATAATTTGTTCGGAGAATTGTCAAAATAAAATATTAATGATAATCGTTTTAATAAAAAAAAATATTAATGATAATATTCATAGCTATATTAATTTATCATTCTAAACATTTATTTTGGAATACAGATGCAACTGAAGAACAAGAAAATCAGTTAAAGTGATGCATGAAAATATTATGCAAGAGCGAATTGCATATTTCAGAAAGAACAAGAGCAACTGAAAAAATATATACACGGGGTAGTTTTACTAGATCAAAACTAACAAAGAATGACATGACGTTGTTCATGTATTGGTTTCAATGTAATAGGTATATGAAATAATTTTTTATTAGAGAATATATTCTCTAATCATCATTTTAATAAAGAATGATAGGACGTTGTTGATGTATTTCTTTATATATTCTCGCAATGAAAATAAAGTAATTTTTTAATAGAGCATATATTATGACTTATTCATCATTAAATAGATGCTAAATTTGATAAGTTTCATTATGTATCATCATTTCAAATGAAGAGATAATGATATGGTCAAATAATATGATGATATATATAATAATTAATCCAAAAGAAAAAACATTCTAACACATATCTTTTAACCCTCGCGCGAAGCGCGATCATGTTCCCTAGTTTTATAATACACGTTGATAACATTTTGCATTTTAAGATCTGCCCTTACAAAATAAAAATAATATATATATATATATTAGTAAATAAGACATAAAGAAGGGAGTTTGTTTTTGGGGGTGTGGGGGGATTGTGAAATTTCAAGAAATGGCAACTATAATTGGATATACAATTAGTCAAATTTTATCCTTTTTAATTCATACTATCAGTTATACTAAAATATTTGATAACATAAGAAATTGATTTTTTATTTTAAATATAATTAGACTTAATTATTTTTAATATTTTGAGATAAGCTAATATTAAAAATTTGAACAAATAAAAAATTATTTTTTAGTACAAATAAAAGAATCAACTAATGTGTAAAAGAATTTAATTCAATTAAATTTGAGTTTGAGCGTATTTTTAGACCAAAAGGTGGAAAAAGGGCATCTTTGAATAAAAAATAAAGATGTAGGGTCTTTTAAGACTAAAAAATGGATGAGGGTTTTTTTTAACCTTTTCCAATAGGTTAGGGGTATTCTTGGCCCCTTTTCCTTAAAAGAAAAAAAAATAGTTTGACTTAACACGAATTTATGAAAGTAAAGAAGATTTTTCAATCTTGTGGTCCTAAAATAAAATTATGTCAAATGTATCAAAATACCTTTTATTTTTCTGGCCTTAAAATTAAATATGTCACGAGGAAAATTGAAATTACAGTCTTGCCAAAAAAGATAAAGAATTGTTATTTTTTAAATAGAATAAAAAAAAAAAAAGTCAAACTTTTTTTAAACATAGGAATGAAGTATATGAAATAAACGTGTTATATTCATTAGCAGTACTATGAATATTATTGGACACCACTTGCAAAAACTTTTGAATTCTATTTGGGGTCTCATGCTTATAAATGCCTGATATGAATTCAAAGGTCAATAATTTTCCAAGGACAGTGAGGAATCACATTTTGTGACTATTATCCTGGAACCACAGCTGCCTCTTGTGAGAATCTAATGTGAGAACAGTACCTTTTTAATTTGGCATACTCGAATTTTAATCTTGAAACTCAAGAACATTAAAGTTTTCTCTAATTTACCGCACTAATCCGATTATTATTTATTGATATTTGATAATTTTATCATGTCTAATCACAATTTATTTATGAAATCCAGTATTTGTATGTTCAAAATTGGAAGCAGTTGATATTGGTACGCATTCTACTTTATATGGCTTAAAAATCATAATTACAAATCTTCAAATACGGTTTTTCACTGTTCAAATATATTGTGTGAACAACTCTTGATTTAAATTACAATTTGATCCAAATGTATAATAATCGAAAATTCAATTAATAAGAAAGAACACATTAACATTATATAAATCGAAAATTCAGTTGTATATAATACATCATTGGAACTCCTTAAAAGTTTAAATTCTGAATTCGACTTTATGGAAAATACATATATACAAACCCAAAGTAATAAGATGAAGTCTATGTTAAAAAAATTACTTGAGAGCCAATGCAACATTAGGAATAATTATAGGCTCAAAAAGTATTTTGGAAATACTACTTTTAACATCGTTATGCAGATACATGAAGTGCGACGTTCTTGTAATATTCTTTACAATTTCAATAAATGTTTCAGAAAATATAGAATTTTTCCTCTGAGCTGTGTTCATTGCTTCCCATGTCTCCTTTATCAGAAATGTAATGTGTTCTCTTGCCTCTTCTTCCGAAGCACCCTTTTCGTTCATGTAACACTGAATTGATTTTGAAACGTCACCTCTTTTCAATTCATCCTAAATTGATACAAAAGTAAAGAAATTAAATTAAACAGAGATTTCGCTAGATATCTATATGAGATAAAAGTTGTGAAAGCATACCGAAGATGTCCCCAAATCATCGATGAAACGGAAAATAGTAGCAGACCAACGAATAATGTCAGGATAATTGGTTAAGGAATCCAAGGCCTCTTTGGTAATTTGATTTGTGACAAGGAACAATGAGTGGACTAATACCATTGGTACTGCAACTGAGATCCTTGCATTATCCATGTATTCTTCAAAATTTGGCTTGTATCCATTGTGGTACCATTTTGCTTCTTGTAAGTATGATTTGCATAAATCTGTCCACTAATTAACAACAGCCATTTAAATATTGAATTCGCCTTGGACAAAATCAGGGGTATTTTGGGAAAATAAATTATTTATTAAGTAGAATGAATCTTACTGATTTTGTAAGGTAGGGTAGAACGTTGATGTCATGATTTTTGAGAACCTCATACGCCACTTCATTGATAATATTGATGAGTGCAAGATAACATACTTTCATATAATCTGGAAGTTGCTCCATTGCTTTTGTATCCCATCTGAATTTATATTTATTACGGTTTTGAAATATATAGTTACTAGTAATTATTTTGCGATAGAGTTACGTACTGACCTTTGAATAGCAAGAGTGAAGAGTTCCAACTCATCAAGAGTGCCATAGACATCATAAATGTCATCTATGATTGAAATGAAAACAATGACTTTTGTTATCAATCTTCTAAAGTAGCTATGTTGAGGCTCAAACAATGCACCCACTGCCCAAAACATATTCTCAACAAGTATATCCCTTGAAAATGGAAGCTTTTCCGCAAGCCCTGTGTTCTTCCACCACCTAATTTACATCAAAATTAATGTTTCAGCATTTAGATGAAATTAATTTGTATCTAGAAATATATGTATTCACGTACCTTGATAAAATTCTTAAATCTTGTTGATGTGTTGCTTGAACAATATATATTATTACTAGAAAATTATATATCGCTCACCTTGATAGAATTTTCAAATCTTGTTGGTGTGTTGCTTGTACAATATTGAAGTCCAATTTAGAAAGCTCTAACAAAAGAGGATTAGCATTTGGCATTCTCTCATAAATGCTAATATACCACCTTGTCTCTAATCTTGGCATCATCCAATGTCTTGGGAGTTCCAAGGCATGGACCACTAATTCCACCATTATATTCTCTTCTCCACAACGATTTTGATCAACATATCTCATTAGATGTGTCAATGTGAATTTTGTCGTATTTCTCAAAGAGGTTTCATTTTCTGTTGAGAGAAACGAAGCTTCATATAATTTTAACAACTCTTTTGTGTCGTTACAAATACTCTGCTTGAGATTGTCATTCTCATCCATGAAATTGTTCAATATATCTAAAACACAATAAAATACATTGGTCAAAATCTAATAAAAAAATAAACTTGAAGAATCTATGTTCAAAATCGTATCGAAAATTAATCAGATTGACCATCAAATTTTGAACTACACGTGTCACATAAAGTTGGAGTTTTGGAACAAAATGGACTAAAATATGTGAATCTGGTCGATATTACGATGGTATGTTGTTATAGATGTATGTACGTACCTTGAGAGATATGAAAACCATATTGTCTCAAGAGCCTAAACTTCATGGCCGTAGAGTATAATGAATCTCCTGTGGTTACATTTTGGTCATGTATGCTCTTCAATATTTGCATTATTTCATCCTTGAAGTGGTAACTTACTCCAAGCCTTTCTAAATTATCAATCAACTCCAATTTAACATCTAATTCTTGTATTGATCCCTCAACCATCATCATCAAATTCTTCTTCATTTCCTTCTTCACTTCATCAAGCCGCTCCATATACATATCTCCCTATACGCAACGCTAAAGTTAATTATCATCTTAATAATAAAACACATTAATATAATATACTGTCACAATCGATAGAATGTACAATTACTATAAATACATAAAATAAAATAAAAGAATTAAATATATACCACGTAATTATTGTCAATGGACTGAATATATTGAAAATCCCAGGTAGTAGGTTTGTAATTCCCTGAACGTCTGATAGTATTGGGATTTGGGTCAGCTAATTTTATTTTGCCAGCAGTTGAGAGACACCCTTTTGATAGTACAACTAGTGATGGCTGACCTCGACTCAATAAAGCAATTGGAGATGCTCTTCTTGAGGTCACCATTCCTGTGTTGTTGAATAATATTGCATCCATACTAATATTAATTCTTACCTTTATAATGTTTTAAAGTATATGTTTTAGATGTTGGAGCTCAAACTATTAGTTTCCAATATATATATAGAGAGATAATTGGATACTATTCATCTATATGAAATGAACGTGTTACATTCATTAGCACTACAAAATTATTATTGGACACCTCACTATTACTAAAAATCATTTTTGAGGTAGTTGCTAATGAATTTAAAGATCAATAATTTGATACCACTTGCAAAAAAGAATTTGAATTCTATTTTTTATTTTTGGGTAAACATTGAATTCTATCTGTACCATGCTTATCATGCCTGTAATGGATTTAAAGGTCAAAATTTTTCCTAGGATAGTGATGAAACACATTTCGGCACAATTAGCCTTGTCTCAGTGTGTTGTCAATTTTTCGAAAGTCAGCCAAAAGGGGAAAAAAACAAAAGGCGGACCCATTCATTATTAATATTCTTGAACACAAAGAAAATGTGGTGGTCACAACAAGGGTGTTAAAATGGCCTGACTGATAGATCGTTAGTTCATTCAAAAGTTATTCAGGCTCAGATGAATTGGATTAATTAATATGTAACAAATTTCGAATGGTTATACCTTCGTTCGATAGAATGTGTAAGAATATTATTACATGTGATTTTTTTTTCGTCAATAAAACTACTCAGATGAGAAAATCTGAGAGTAGATATATTGTATTTTAAAAGTGCAAAAGATGGAAGTCAAACCTTACCTCTAAGATACAAAAACAAATTGTATGGCTGAATCTGTTATAAGAAGAGCTAAACGATGTTCTATACAGAAGAAAAGATGCTAGATTTATTTCTCTCAACCTTTGGCCTATACCAAAATATAAGTAATTAATTGACTTAGAAATTAACTCTATCGTATCTTAATTTAAAACTGGGTAGTTACAGTGAGATCATTTTTATGCACGGTTTGATTTGTATATTAAAAGTAGTATTGTCTATGAGACTTGCTTATCCATATGTTAATAGTTTATTCAGGGGTCTTTTGATAGTCGGATAGAAACAAGTTATTCATGTATACATTTTTATATAACATACAATATATTTAGCAGGTAATCTGCATAACTAGTATGGGGTCGTTTGGTAGTTGATTAGAGTTATGTAGATTTCAGTAATATAGAAATTAGTTATGAGTGAATGTATGTATTATTTTATGCAGGTATTAGTTATGCAGGTTTTAGTTATTCATGTATTAGTTATATATGTACTAGATATTTCACTTTCTATCTTGCATAAAATAATACATAGATCCTCTCATAACTTATAGATGCATATGTGTTAGTTATGGGATTTCTAAATTCTCAACCAAATGTCGTATTAATCTTATACATGAATAAATTATTTTTATCTACCTATCAAACATCTTATAAATTATACGTTAATACACGAATAACACAAACCTTATCCGACCACCAAACAACCTCTCGTTGTATATATTTTGATAAGAGGATGAAATAGTGGTGGAAATAGGGATTAGGTAGCAGTGATCTATTCCATCTTTCTTATTTCTTGTGGTACCTTTTTTTTAGTTTATCCCAAAAAAAATATCATTTTACTTTAATTAAAAGTAATTTAATTTTAATTTTTTTCTTTTTTGCACCTTCATTAAATAATTATTTTATAACAAAAGTTTCAATTATCTTTTTTTTTTTTAAAAAAAAACTTTACGTTAAATTAAATAACATCACATTTATGAGACGGAAGAGTAGTAGTTTTCGTCGGCCAGAAGGATAATGTTATTTGATAATGTAAAATTTTTTTATATAAGTAACATATAATATGTTTAGCAGGTAGATCCGCATAACTAGTATATATGGGGTCGTTTGATAGTTGATTAGAGTTAAGTAGATTTTAGTAATGTAGATAATAGTTATGAGTGAATGTATGTATTATTTTATGAAGGTATTAGTTATGCAAATTTTAGTTATTTATGTATTAGTTATACATGTACTAGATATTCCACCTTCTATCTTGCATAAAATAATAGTATAATACATAGATCCTCTCATAACTTATAGATATATTAGTTATAGGATTTCTAAATTCTCAACTAAGTGTTGTATTAATCTTATACATGAATAAATTATTTTTTATCTACCTATCAAACTTCTTATAAATTATTAAAAATTATACGTTAATATATGAATAACACAAACCTTATCCAACCACCAAACAACCCTCCCGTGGTATATATTTTGATAAGGGGATGAAATAGTGGTGGAAATAGGGATTAGGTAGCAGTGATCTATTCCATCTTTCTTTTTTCTTGTGGTACCTTTTTTTTTAGTTTATCCAAAAAAAATAAATCATATTACTTTAATTAAAAATAATTTAATTTTAATTTTTTTATTTTTTACACCTTTATGAAATAATTATTTTATAACAAAAGTTTCAATTATCTTTTTTTTTTAAAAAAAACTTTATGTTAAATTAATAACATCACATTTATGAGACGGAAGAGTAGTAGTTTTCGTCGGCAAGGGATACACTTCTGTATGATGTGGTGTCTATAATCTATATTGACAACCAAAAACCAATGGTTGAAAAAAAAAAGACGAAAAAAGCGAATGTCATAATTCTCTTTGCATTATTCATAGTTTTAAATTTTTTTACATTATTCATAGTTTTCATCTTATCTTCAAGACTTCAACACCAATTTTTTTCACAATTGAATGTCATTTACTAGACTATTATTATTATTATTATTATTATTATTATTTTCTCTCAGCATCATGATAAGTTAGCTAGTAAAGTAATTCTTCAACTTCAAACATTATAAATTTTAAAAGAAATAATTCTTTATTGTCTTAAATATCTGACTTTTGGAAGAAAAATAATTACTGTTTACGGTAATAATATTCCCAATCAACACTCTCATCAGAGATTGCTATGAGGAAATTCTTGTATCGATAATCATTATTTTCAATAATAAAAATTATTTAAATACAAATCATTCTTTCAGAAATAAAATTACTGATAAATATATACGCAATGAACCATCTATAGATAGAGAAGAGACTGTCGACACATGGGTTTAAAAAAGTCAAGGAGAGAAAATGGATTATCATATTTGCGGAGTTATGAATTCGAAGGGTTTCAAGGGAAAGAGATTAGGAAAAAAATAAAAAGAATTTAATGTTTTAATTTTTTTAAAAAGAAAATAATCAGAAAAAAGTTAATTACCCGTTCTAGAAGGATAATGTTATCTGATAATGTAAAAAAAAAGTTATACACTAGTGACTAGTGGTGCACAAAATTTGAACACTCTTTGTCACAAATAGCCTGCACCCTTTGTGTGTGTGGCCGGTGTGATGTTATATTTTTGACAAGTCATTCAAAAGAAAAAAATAGCGGACTAATTCATCGTATATTTATCTAGATCACAAGAAAAACATGGAGGTCACATCAATGGTGTTACAATGGAAGCATTGATGATTTATTAGTCCGTTCAAAAGTTATTTGAATTAAGATAATTGGGTTATAACTATGTACTAATGTTTCGAATGATTGTCCCTTAGACTATTGGTATTACAAGTAATTAACATTATATAATATTGAGAAGTTGTTTGATAAAGTGTATAAAAGTAGAATTATCGTAAAATATAGTGTACTTGAAAATTAGTTATGCTGAAATTATTTTTTATTCACGGTTTGATTTGTGCATTAAGAGTAGTTTTGTCTAGTGGCGTAGGCACATGTATGTCAGGCCCTACGTCGAAAAAAATTATCGCATATACAAGTAAAATGACACACAAAGTGATTAAATAACATATTTTGGACACTCTTGTCATAATAAGTTGTTATAGCCTAGTGGTTTAAGATGTCTTGAATGTGTGTTTAGACATTTTTAATGAGTCAGTTCTCGCGTGTTCAAATATCACTTGGAACAATTTTTTCCCTTTTTAAAAAGAGCTTTTGTTGTTTAATTTTTGGACTCTCTTCGTGAATTCCTAGCTCCGCCACTGATTTTGTCTATGCATGTGCTTATCCATGTATAATAGTTTATCTAGGGGTTTTTTTGATAGCCGGATGAGAAACAAGTTATTCATATATTAATTTTCGTATAACTTATACGTCGCTTAACATGTAAATAGGAAATAAGTTTGATACATATGTATAAAATTAATACGACGCTTCGTTGACAACTTAGAAATCCGCATAACTATATGGGGTTGTTTGGTAAATGATTAGAGTTATGCATGTAAATAACGTATTCTCAATTAAAGACTGCATTAATCTTATACGTGAATAACTTATTTCCTATCTACCAATAAAATGTCATAAAAGTTATACAAAAATTAATACATAAATAACACAACCTTATCTAACTACCAAACGACCCCTCAGAGGTATATATTTTGATAAGAGGATGAAATAGTTCTGGATATAGGGATTAAGCAGGTGGTGATCTATTTCATCTATCTTATTTTATATAATGTATTTTTTAGTTTTTAAAAAAAAATGTAATTTTACTATAATTAAAAATAATTTAATTTTAAATTTTTTTCTTGTTACTCTTAATAAAATAATTATTTTAAGACAAAAAATTCAAAATTTCCTCCATATCAAATAAAATGATATCTGTCACATTTTGCCATAAATAGCGTGATGGTACCTTATTTTAATGGGTGGTGTGGAGTCAATTTTGACACCCAAAAAGCAGTGGTTGAAAAAAATAGACGAAAAAAAGCGCAGTGAGTCCAGGGAACACATTTTAGTCGCTGAAATCGTGACTATGTATTTTAATTTTTAAATTTAAGTGATTTTATTTGATTAAGTATAAAATATATGAAGATTTTGAGAGTATTTTTATCCTTAAATTTTGCTTTAAAAATTAGATTCTTTCGTCAATAATTTTGAACAATAATCAAATTTCCTAATCTGTTGTTGGGCGAGATCATAGGAATGCGTGAACAGGGCAAAGCCACTTATTTCACAAAGGATGTTCAGAAATAGCACAAAAAAACCATGTAGCTATGCTATTGTGCGAGAGACTCTTATTTGGCTAAAGCAGCATTCAATAGTATGAGGTTGATTGTGGAAACTAGTAATTTACTTATGAAGCATTGAAAGAAAATATGGTGAATTATTTTTATTTTGATTCTTTAGTTTTTTATTAGAGAACTCTTATCAAAGAGTTTCCTTTTTTTCTCTTTGTTGGTTGTTAAAAAATTCAGCGAATCAAATTGTTCATTATCTTGCTAGAGCATTTGTTTCTATGTCTGGTTCGATGGAGTGGGACACTAAACCTCCATTTCTTATTATCGATGTATTTGTATTTGATTTGAAAAATACATGATGAAAGAACTATTTCAAAACAAAAAAAAAAAATTAAACTCCCTTCTTTATTTTACGCATTGTCCATTTTACCCTTGTTATGTCACATAGAGATTAGAGACATACATATGTCATACCTCTTTATATAAGTATAATTTATTTTTTAATCTAGATATTTATAATTTTTTTCTTTATGTTAATTAACATTACAAGTGAATAATATTTTTATGAATTTGTCATAAAATTTAATATTATTTTTATGACTGTTATTACAGTATAATATGCATTAAGCGTGTATATGTGTATGTATGTATTTATATATTTTTGTCTTGCTCTATTTTCTTACTTCATGTGTTTCATATTATTTGACCTTACTTGATATGAAAACCCTTAAAAACTTAATTAGAGATGCATTTTACTAAACTAACATTATTAATAATGCTAGTAATTTTGAAATATATGGATAAAATAAAGTGCTTATAAATACCTATTTTTATTGATTGTTTGATGTGTTATAGTAAAAATAATATGCATCGTATAGATTTTAAGAATAAGTAGTCTGTTTATAAAAATAACTTTCAATTTACCTCATTTATTATACAAAAAGTAATGAATATATTAATTTAATTAAAAAAACCAATACGAGTAAATTTTTATCCTTACAAAATATTTTTTAAACAAATATTACGAACAGTCATCTCTTTTTAGAATATATATATATACTGTGAGAGATTACTCCTTTTCTGCATACTTAAAATTAAATTTTTAACTGAGGAACTTTTAAATTTTCTCCAAATGCCCACGATATAACCTGATTTTATTGACTTACTGGTAATTTAACATGCCTAATTACATTTTATTGCTGAAATACATTCAAACTTAGAAGCAATGATGTTCGTGCACATGCTATTATAATTTTCTATGGCTTTATAGCCGCAAGTAAAGACCACCGAACAAGTTCTTCGCCAATTCTATAAAAAAAAACATGATGTTTGGAAGATATTCTACATGGAACTTAGAGGTGTACATGACCGGGTTGGTTTGAGTTTTTCAAATATCAAATCAAATTATTTGTGTAAAAAATTTAAATTTATAAACCAAACCAAATTAATTTGGATTTTTTTGGGTTTTTTAACCTCGGGTTGGTTCGGGTTTTTCAAATACCAAACCAAACCATTGTGTCGAATTTTAAATTTATAAATCAAACCACACTAATAAACCTCGGATTTTTTCAGATTTTTGGATTTTTCGAAAAAGTTTGCATACAAACATATAATTAACTTGTGCTCCAAATATTTCTTTAGTCCAACCAAAATACAATTATCTAAGGTGTTTCTTAAGAAAATAATACAAAATATGAGATGAGTATTGATGAACTAAAATATTCAATAAGAAATAATAATGAAATCATCATATAAAATAAATATTTGCAAAGTCATAATGAAAATGATCATAATTTAAAAGTACTAAATCATGCTAAAATAAGTTTAATAAGTATTAGTTACATTACTAAATATTTAAGGAAAATGAAAATTAGATTATGTATTTTAATTGTCTAAACCAATGTAAAACTAAAGAACAAATATTCAATATTATTGTCATTCTTAGTGTTGAATTGATTTTCTTTTTGCATTAGTATTAATTTGATTTTGATTTAAGTTTTATTATAAT
>JAJOOE010013547.1:0-15248 GCA_036250405.1 Solanum raphanifolium
TTTTTACTTCAACCCCCCCCCCCCCCTTCAAATAGTATTTAGATATTATTTTATTATTTTCAAAAAATAATTCTACCCACCCACCTAACCCTCCGCTTTCACTCATTTTGTGTTAGATATATAAATATCGAAAATATTTTTTACTTGCCACCGCAAGAATTTTTTTACTTATTTATGTTATATTCGGTACACTAGTAGAATTTTTTTTCTAAAAATATATGTACGTACATATCTAATACAAAAAGAAAAAAATGTAAAAATAAAATAAAAATTAGGAGCGGAGGGTTAATGTCACGACCCATACCGTCGTGATTGGCACCCACACTAACCCTCCGGTGGGAGAACCACTATTACAACTCAAACCAAACAACTAAATCAAAACTAAGGCATTTAAGTTACGGAAGCAAGTTAAATACTAAGAAAAAAAATAGGGAGTTCCCATAAACTCCAACAAAAGTCTAACAACGAACTAAACAATGCGGAAGAAATAACCTAGAACCTGAAAGTCAATGTACCAAAACATCTAAAGTTCAACAAGTCTAAACAAGAAGAGATGCAATCCCAAACTAACGAACTAATCAACTAACTAAAAAAGTCTAAGTCTGAAAATGGTGGGCAGAGACGAAAGAGAACCCATGGTAGCCTGAAAGAATTGGCTCACCCTTGAATTCGAACAATCATTGATATCCTAAGCGAGGTTTGTCAGTAGCCGCTTGAAGATGCCTTACACTCAACAAAAATAAGAGCAAGTGCAGTATTAGCATACAACCACAGTGTACTGATAGGATCACGCGGCTATCCCACTAAGTGTAACATAAGCAAGTCAAGACAACAATATAATCACATGCATATATATCGAACATATACAATATTATCAACATTACGAACAACTTCACATTTCGCAAAATACACAATTAAGTCACGTCATTGATCCTCTCATGGAATCCAAACCCAAACAGTTAGCATATCGAAACACGGTACACAATCCAATAATTATGCCGAAACGTGGCAACCGATCCCATAGTTATGCCGAAACGTGGCAACTCATCCATGTTAGTTATGTTGGAACGTGGCAACCGAACCATTCAACATATCACAATCACAAACACAAGTATATCTTCAAGATCATACATTTAAGTCATGATTTCATGACAATCATCATTCATCTATCTCATTTATAACAAGTGTGATCAACATTGCAACATTCATACATATACAAGTATCATAATGAAGCAAGAACAATCATACATCACACAATATAGAATCACAACCATCACCTTCCTCGAAACAAGCTTGAAACCCTAAGAAACTTGATCCTTCCCTTTCCGAATTCGTTCAGTTTGTTCTTAGTCTACAAACAATCAATAATATACGAGAATCAATAAACAATCACTAATTACCCGAATTGCTAACAATTCTATTAACCTTAGTTCATACCCATGATCCCAAGCATCCAAATTAGCATTGTTTCCACAATAGAATCTAGATCAAACCCTCCCCCATCGATAATTACCCATTCTATTACGTTCTACGGATCGAAAAATGGATTCAGGGAGTGAAAAACTTACCTTTAGCCTCAAGAAAGGGGGGAGAACTGTCAAGAGTCGCCTGAGATTCGTTCTTAGCTCTAAAAATAAAAAAGTGTAGAATAAAGTCATTATGGGATTTATTTACGACTTTAAGTCGCGTCTGGCCCTCCACAACAACCTTCACCTCGCTACAGCGGCCCTGCCAGAGCGACAAAACCCAGCACCAAAGCGGCTTGCACGAAACAGTAAGCTATTTTAATAATTCCAAAATCCTCATTTCATAACACACCTCTAACCCATGATGCTCAGAAAATACTCTTCACGCTAAAATCTATTTTGGGATTTCTACTCGCCCGAATTCAATTTCGTAAAATTGGACAGATTCCTAAACGAGTTATCTAATTACTCATGTAATCAAAATAATAAATAATTCACTCGATTGTTACCAGATTTCCCTACACCTTAATGACTCATATTTCGTCCAAATCTGGACTCGATTGCGTAATTTCAAAATACTACGAAAAAGTTTTTCGATCCAAAAATTTTCCCCGTTGGCTTTACTATAACGACGGAACCCGGTCGTTACAATAGATACTAATTTACCCATCACTCGTTCCCGAGTGACAAACTTTGAAAAGATATGCTAAGGAAGGAATGACGTAGTACCTGAATCGATGAACAATTAGGGATACTTGTCTCGCATGTCCTTTTCAGTTTCCCACGTAGCTTTTTCAACTGGACGATATTTCCATTAAACCTTCACAGACTTATCTCATTGGTCCTCAACTTACTCACATCACGATCAAGAATTGCAACCGATTCCTCCTCATATTGGGGGTCTTTGTCTAACACAATTGAGTCTCATTTAATGATGTAATCCCCGTCACCATGATATTTCTTCAACATGGACACATGAAATAATGGATGAACCCCCGATAGATTAGGAGGTAAAGCCAATCTATACACTACTGGTCCTACACATTCAAGAACCTCAAATGGACCAATGTATTGCAAACTTAGCTTACCTTTCTTGCCGAATCTCATCACCCCTTTCATGGGTGATACCTTAAGAAGAACATTTTCACCGGTTTGAAATGTCATGTCTCTTACCTTATGATTCGTATACTTCTTTTGTCTATTCTGAGCTGCTAAAAGCTTAGCTTGAATACTCATCACCTTATCTTGAGCATTCTTCACTAAATCAACCCCCAAAGGTTTCTCATCTCCAGTCTCAAACCATCCTATGAGTGATCTACATCCCCTCCCATAGAGTGCCTCAAATGGTGTCATATCTATGCTGAAGTGATAACTATTATTATAGAAAAATTCACACAAAGGTAGGAACTTATCCCAATATCCCCTAAAATCAATCACACAGGCCCTCAACATGTCTTCAAACACTTGAATAGTCCTCTCCGACTGCCCGTCTGTCTGTGGATGAAAAGTGATACTAAAAGTGAGTTGTGTGCCCAATTCATCATGCAATTTCCTCCAAAACTTCTATGTGAATTGGGTACCACAGTTCGAGATGATAGAGAGGGGTACCTCATGCAACTTCACTATCTCTTTCACATAAACTTTAGCCAATTGTTCAGCATTATAATCTATTTTTACCGGAATAAAATGGGCTGACTTAGTCAATCTATCAACCACTACCCAAATAGAATCAAACTTCCCCAAAGAATTGGAAGACCAACCACAAAATCCATAGCTATTCGTTTCCATTTCCATTCCGGAATTGGCATTCTTTGAAGCAAACTTGCAGTCCTTTGATGTTCATACTTCACTTGGCAATTTTGACACTTAGCCACAAACTCCGCTATATCTTTCTTCATGCCCAACCATCAATAAATTCGTTTCAAGTCTCGGTACATCTTGGTCACACCCGGATGAATAGAATATTGTGAACCATGAGACTCTGCCAACAATTTCTGAATCAAGTCATCTACTCTAGGAACACATATTCTTTCTTTAAAATTGAGCACTCCTTCTGCATCAAGAGTGGTTTTTTGTGCCTTACCAATCGCAGTCTTCTTTCTAAGATCCTCTAAATTTTCATCTTCAAATTATTTGGCCTTGATCTCATCATTGAATGTGACCATCACTTCAATGCTAGCTAACACCCCACATCTTTCTGAGATGTCCAACTACATGAACTTAGACTCTAAGGTCCAAATTTCCTTAGCCAAAGGTCGCTTGGATACACTCAAGCAACCTAAACTTCCCATACTCACCGTTTTTCGACTCAAAGCGTTTGCCAACACATTAGCCTTTCCCGGATGGTATTGAATGGTAACATCATTATCTTTAAGTAATTTCATATATATACCTTCGTTGTCTTAAATTCAGATCCTTTTGAGTGAATACATACTATAAACTACGATGATCAGTAAACACTTCACACTTAACACCATAGAGGTAATGCCGCCAGATCTTAATAGCAAACACTACCGTTGCCAACTCCAAATCATGTGCTGGATAATTCCTCTCATGCACCTTCAATTGACGCTAGGCATAAGCTATAACATTCTTATCCTGTATTAACACAACACCTAAACCAGAATGTGAAGCATCACAATAAATAATAAAATATTTACCTTTCACCGGTAATGCTAGGATATGTGCGGTGGTCAAGAGAGTCTTGAGCTTTTGAAAGCTCTCCTCACATTTTCAGTCCATTCAAATAGTATCTCCTTTTTTTTTAATCAAATTAGTCAAGTGAGTGACAATAGAAGCAAAGTTTTTCACAAATCGACGATAATAGCTAGCGAGCCCAACAAAACTCCTAACTTCAGTCACAGAGGTAGGCCGAACCCAATTCTTAACCGCCTCAATCTTTTGAGGATCTACCATTACCTCTTCTTTTGAAACTACATGCCCCAAAAATGCAACTGATTTCAACCAAAATTCACACTTAGAAAATTTTGCATACAACCTTTGTTTCCCAAGAACACCCAAAATAATATGAAGATGGTCGGCATGCTCTTCCTCACTTTTCGAATAGACCAAAATATCATCAATAAAGACTATAACGAAAGAATCAAGAAATGACTTGAACACCCTATTCATCAAACTCATGAAAGTTGCCGGTACATTGGTCAAACCAAAAGATATAACCAAAAACTCATAGTGCCTATAGCAAGTTCTAAATGCCATCTTGGGCACATCCTCAGGCCAAATTTTCAATTGATGGTAGCTAGACCTTAGATCAATCTTAGAGAAAACTGACGCCCTTTGCAATTGGTCAAAAAGATCATCTATTCGAGGAAAATGATACTTGTTTCGAATAGTGACCCTATTCAATAGCCGGTAATCTATACACATTCTCATACTACCATCTTTCTTCTTAACAAACAAAAATGGAACACCCTAAGGGGAAGCACGAGGACGAATAAATTCATTCTCAAGAAGTTCTTGGATTTAAGCCTTAAGTTCTCTTAATTCTGTCGGAGCTATGCGATATGGAAAGATGGAAATGGGACGAGTACCAGGCTCTAAATCAATGCAAAAATATATATCTCTATCTAGAGGCATACCAGGAAAGTCATTAGGAAACAGTTCTCTAAATTCTGACACCACAGGAATAAACCCAATGGATGGTGCCTCAATCTCAACATCCCTAATATGGGCCAAATAAGCCAAACAACTATGCTCTACCAGTTTACTAGCCCGAATAGAGGATATAATATTGGCTTGCTTAGGCTTGTACACCCCTTCCCACTTTAATTTTTCCCTTTTCGAAATTTCTAGAGTTATAGACTTAGTATTACAATTAAGCACGACATAATAGGGGGACAACCAAGTCATGCCTAAGATTATGTCAAAGTTAGTCATATCTAAAATCACCCAATCAGCCCAAGTCTGGAAACCCATAAACAAAATAGGACAAGAATGATAGACATGGGTAACTATGACTGACTCTCCAACTGGGATAGAAACATGAATAGGGGCATCAAGTATATCATAATTCATATCAAATTATGAGGCAAATCTCACGAATACATATGAATAAGTAGAGCCTGAATCAAACAACACATTAGCAATCCAGCCACAAAAAAGAATAGTACATGTGATCACCGCGTCAGACGCCTCTGCCTCATTTTTGCTCGGAAAAGCATAACATTGAGCCCTATCATCTTGATGAGCCACTTCCCTACCTTGCTGCACGTTACCTCTGCCTGCATTACCATTTCCTATACCTTCACGGCCTCGCTGATTACCTCTTCGCCTACCTTGTGGACATCCTCAACCATTATTACCATTTCCCGTGGGTACCACTGCTGTTGCGCGGAATCTAACACGCTTGGGTGGGGGCAATCTCTCATCATATGCCCATGTTCACCACAATTATAACATGTATGATCAAAAGATGGCCTATTGCCCGCTGAAGGTGCGGCTCCCTGGCTATCCTGAAAATTATGAGATGGAGTTTTCGAGTAATTACCTGTAAAGGCGGGCATAGCGGACTGAATTGGCTTTGTTGTAAGCGTTAGTCTTCCGAACCCCTTGGAGTAAGAACCTTGAAAGTTATCCGAGTTCTTGGCCCTTTTTGCCCATGCCTTAGCTTGATCGTCTCGCCTCACCCCTCCACTTTTTTAACATAGTCTGTTACCTCATTAAAGCTCCTCCTTGCAGAAGTCATATGAACATATAATACTTTCAACTCAAAATTCAGTCCCCTAATAAATAACTGAATCCTCTCTTCCTCAGTAGCCACCAATTGAGTAGCATATCTAGACAAAGCATGAAACTTGGCCTCATAAGCAGCCACAATCATACCACCCTGCTCCAAGGCCATAAACTCATCCTTCTTGCGATCTCTCAAAGTTCTAGGCACATATTTCTCTAAAATCAGAGCATGAAACTGGGTCCAAGTGAGTGGAGGTAAAACTGAAGATTTGCACTCCATATAAGCTCTCCACCATTTTTTGTCCTCACCTTGAAGTTGGAAAGACACAAACGCAACCCCATGTTGATGAACAATACCCAATTTATGACGCCTCTCAGAGCAATCTAAGATGAACTGATAAACATTCTCACTCTCAAAACTAAGAAACACATGAGGCTTTAGCTTCAAAAACTTAGTCAACATTTCATGTTCATTACCAATCATAACAAAACCCAACAAATGACGGAAGAAAGCATCATTACCTTCAGTCCCGCCCACCTTAGGCTCAGTGCTAGCAATAGGAGGATTAGTAGGAGCTTGAGTTACTTCAACAGAAGGAAGCACTTCAGGACCAGCCAACATTTTCAAGAATGACATGATATGTCGAGCTAACACTGGGTCTATGGGAGGAACATTGGTAGTCTCAGTCTGCACCTCTTTCTTTTGTCCAACCTCTTCAACGTTCTCAACATCAGCATTCTCCTCTTCCATCTCTTCATGATGCGCATGAGGGTTTTCATTCACAGAAGCATTCTCAACAGGAGCTCCATTTCCAGTAGGCGCTACTCTTCCACGACCTTTACCCCTAGCTCTTTCTCTACCCCTACCTCGACCGTGATCTTTCGCTACAGATTCCTCAGCTGGAGCATTGACTGAAGCTAAGGGCCTAATGCCGTTGAATCTAGTATTAACCATCTGCGAACAGAAGAGTGAAGAAGGTTAGATACCAATTTGAATTGCCAGATACCAATTGGAATCAAGTCATAGCACGAAAGGAGACAAGAGAAAACATAGAGATTTCCTAAAGTCCTATAGCCTCTCAAAGAAAAGTAAAGGCGTCCCCGTACCGTTTTGCGAGACTTTACTAGACTCGTTTTGGTACATCGAGATCAATGAACCTAGGCTCTATTAACAACTTTTTCACGACCCAGACCGTTGTGATTGACTCCCACACTAACCCTCCGATGGGAGAACCACTACTACAAACCAAACCAAGCAACTAAACCAAAACTAAGACATTTAAGTTACAGAAGCAAGTTAAATACTAAGGAAAGAAATAGGGAGTTCCCATAAATTTCAACAAAAGTCTAACAATGAACTAAACAATGCAGAAGAAATAACCTACAACCTGAAAGTCAATGTACCAAAACATCTAAAGTTCAACAAGTCTAAATAAGAAGGAATACAATCCCAAACTAACGAACTAATCAACTAACTAGAAAAGTCTAAGTCCGAAAATGGTGGACATAGACGAAAGAGACTCATGGCAGCCCGAAAAAATTGACTCACCCTTGAATTCGAACAATCACTGATCTCCTAAGCGAGGTCTGTCAGTAGCCGCTTGAAGATGCCCTGTACTCAACAAAAATAAGAGCAATTGCAGTATCAGTACACAACCACAGTGTACTGATAGGATCACGTGGCTATCCCACTAAGTACAACATAAGCAAGTCAAGACAACAATATAATCACATGCATATATATCGAACATATACACTATTATCAACATTACGAACAACTTCACATTTCGCACGACACACAATTAAGTCACGTTATAGATCCTCTCATGGAACCCAAACCCAAACAGTTAGCATACTGGAACGCGATACCCGATCAAATAATTATGCCAGAACATGGCAACCGATCCCATAGTTATGCCAGAACGTGGCAATCGATCCAAGTTAGTTATGCCGGAACGTGGTAACCGATCCATTCAACACACCACAATCACAAACACAAGTATATCTTCAAGATCATACATTTAAGTCATGATTTCATGGCAATCATCATACATCTATCTCATTTACAACAAGTGTGATCAACATTGCAACATTCATACATATACAAGTATCATAATGAAGCAAGAACAAGCATACATCACACAATCATAGAATCACAACCATCACCTACCTCAAAACAAGTTTGAAACCCTAAGAAACTTAACCCTTCATTTTCCGAATTCGTTCCTCTTGTTCTTGGTCTACATACAATCAATAATATACGGGAATCAATAAACAATCATTAATTATCCTAATTGCTAACAATTCTATGAACCCTAGTTCATACCCATGATCCCAAGCATTCAAATTAGGGTTGTTTCCACCATAAAATCTAGATCAAACCCTCCCTCATCCATAATTACCAATTCTATTACGTTCTACGGATCGAAAAATGGATTCGGGAAGTGAAAAGCTTACATTTTGCTTCAAGAATGGTGGAAAACTGTCAAGAGTCGTCGGGGGTTCGTTTCTTAGCTCTAAGAATCAAAAAGTGCAAAATAAAGTCGTTTTGGGGTTTATTTACGACTTTAAGTCACTTTTGGCCCGCCACAGCGGCCCCGTCAAAGCGACAAAACCCAGCGCCAAAGCGGCTTGCACGAAACAGTGAGCTATTTTAATAATTCCAAAATCCCCATTTCACAACACACCTCTAACCTACGACGCTCAGAAAATACTTTTCACGCTAAAATCGATTCCGGGAGTTCTACTCGCCCGAATTCAATTCTGTAAAGTCATACGGATTCCTTAACGAGTTATATAACTACTCATGTAATCAAAATCATAAATAATTCACACGATTGTTACCAGATTTCCCTACACCTTAATGACTCCGATTTCGTCTAAATCTAGACTAGGTTGGGAAATTTAAAGATACTACGAAAAAAAATTCCAACCAAAAAAATTTTTCCGTTGGCTTTACTATAACGACGGAACCCGATCGTTACAGTTAAATATGATGGGATAAATTTTTTATTTTTTAAAAAATAAAATCATATGTGAGAGATGAGTGGGTGGTTTTTTTTTGGGAGGTGGGGAGGGGAGGGTGAAGTATGAATTTTTTAAAAATATTTTATTAAAGAATTTTTTTTTTAAAAGGATGGGGGATTGTGGGGGGGGGGGTGTACGTGGAGGAGGTGGTGGAGTGAGGTAAGAAAAATAATTTTATTTTTATTTTTTCAAAAAAGTATTTTTTTTTTATGGATAGTAATACTTTAATCATTAATTTTTAATTATTATTAATAGTTTATTGTTTTAATTTTTGTCAAGGTGGAATATTTTATCCATGTAGAATGCCATGTGTCAATGGTTTTTTCAAATAAAAGAGAGAGTGTATTACACACACCACTGAGGTGTGTTTCTCAAACTAAAAAGTGATAGTTTAGGTATGAAACTCACTCTCAATAGTTTAGGTATGAAACTAATAAAAAAAAAGATAGTTTAGGTGTGCTTTTGACACTTATCTCTTAAAAATAAGCATTTTCGTCTTTGATTTTTTCATGTTTAGCTAAAAATTGTTCAAATCATAGATTTTCAAATTATATTAGTGACAAAAATTTTTTAAAAAAATATCATCAATTCGAGATGAAAATATTATATATTAAATAATATATTTCTTAAAATATTATATTATATTTAAAAGGAATTACAAATATTAGATATTTAATTAATAGCATTATATGTAAAATAATATGTTCATTATAAAATAATAATATTAAAATAATGAAAAAGTGAAATAGAGAATAGAGATTAATATGGAGGTGGGTTGTAGTGCTCATACTCTATTTTATTCTCCAAATATAGAGAATAGAGAGTAAAATAGAGGTGGGTTGGAGATGGTCTGAATAAACTATCCTAAGTTGACTGACTTTCTGAATAAACTATTATAAATTGAGTGACTTTCTAAGTGAACTGTCATAAGTTAAGTGACCAGAGATTATCTGATAAAATAAGAACTCACTTACTTTACTTTAATTGAAATTAATTTCTTTCGTACCGAATAGATCCAAAATATCTAACTTAATTCTAGTCTTACAACATTATCATGTCAACTTTTTGTCCAATTTAAGATCGACAAAATTAGTTAAATTGAACTATAAGCAAGGCCCCATATACATTGGATTTATTAGAAAATGTCAATTTTGTACAACCATTATTTACCCCAAACTGTACGATAAAACCAAAGACCTTAGTACACATTTTATGATTTTTCAGATCGTTTGGTATATCCGATAAATATAAACGATCATGATATAAAAATTAATACTATTTCATTTCTTATTTAATTATTAATTTTGAAGTAAGTTATATGTATGATCGATATTAGTAATTAGTAGCAAGATATTATAATATTATTAGTGGATTTAAATATAACACTGTTAAAATATGTTAAATGACTTTCCAGATGATATATCGGGCATATTTCTCCAAAATATACTCCATGTAAGATTTTGAACTTTCCCATGAAATGATTAAAAAGGAATAAAATTATACTTTAATTTATTAAATTGCCTTCTTAATTACTAGAAAGCTTATTTTAATTAATTGAAATGTCTGACTCCGTGATTTACTAAAGTATTCTATTGAACTTGTGACTAGGAGATACGATGTCTAACTTAATCACAATCTTACAGTATTATCATTTTTAACTTTTTGTCCACTTTAAGTTTAAGATAGACAAAATTAGTTGAAGTGAACTATCATTGCACGATAATAAAAAAGATATTTAATGATAATATATTTGATAATGTCATTGTATTTTATAATTACTAAAGTCTTTAGCGATTTTATATAAAGTATTAATTATTAATATTTATATTATATTATTATAGCTAAATATAATATAACAATAATTATACTATTATCGTAAACTTCTTTTATTTGTTGTAATGTTTGAGTTCCAAGGCCCCCATATGCATGGGCTTTATTAGAAAAATGTCAATTTTGTACAACCTTTATTTCACCAACTTGTAAGCATCATCTTGCTATGTTAAAACAAATAATTAAAGCATAGGTTTTAATGTCATCACCCAATTCCAACTAGATTACTTGTTTAATTTCTTTTCGATTGGCCAAATTTTTCCTTTCATTTTAAACTTAATGATGTAATTGACAGTTTCTTAGTACACATTATATGACTCTTACCAAACTACTATACTTAATTTGCCACGGAATCAATTTTTTTCTTTAAAAAGATTTTTTTTTTTAAAAAGCATTTGACCATAAAAATTGAGACTCAAATTTAAAATTTTGATTTCAAATCACTTTTATGAACAAAGCATCAACTCTAATTTAATCATGATCTTGAAATCTAAAAATTTTAAAAAGTAGAATCTTAAGTTTTAAATTTCAAATTGTAATTTTATTTTTTAAAATATAAAATTAACTTGTAAGTTTATATTTTGCAAACAAACACCCACCATTCTAACTTTTGCAAAAGAAGAAGAAGAAGAATCTTATGCTTGACCCAAAAAGATTGTCCGTACCACGTGGGAGGTTTATATTAAAAAATAATTAGTCACTATTTATTGAATTAGTGATTTTTTTATAAAATTAGGTGTATTTAAAAAAAAAAAAAAACTAATAACATATAATTGCAAACATTTGTTCATTAAAAAATGTATTCATCTATGATTTATTAATGTGATGTTTTATGATATTTTAATACTGTATTTATGAACTATAATTTACTCATTTTATAATACGTATTATATTTGAATAGGAAAATTTCAATATTTTTCATAAATATACTTGATTTAAAATTATATTCAAACGGAATCTATACTTAATAGGAACGAAGTATTATTTTGTTGTACATATAGTTTGAATTAAAATTAATTGTTTCAATCGAACCTAGCTAGCTACTTTTAATATATTGGAGTCCACTCATCATAGAGTTTCCACTTATAAATTAATTATATGTTCTATTCAAGAAAGCAATTTAGTTACATTGTTGAATATTTATTCGAAGTATATGATATATATGTGGCTAGTAAAGAAAGTCAATATTCTATTTTCAACATTGTATGTGTGAATAAATTTTGTGCCAAAGTTTACAACAAGTGAAATTAATTGGAGTTCATATCATGATGAAAATAATGTAAAGTTTTATATGATATATATGTGGCTAGTAAAGAAAGTCAATAATCTATTTTCAACATTGTCTGTGCGAATAAATTTTGTACGAAAAGTTTACCACGTGTGAAATTAATTGGAGTACATATCACGATAAAAATAATGTCAAGTTATAATTCTTGTATAAAATCATATTTATGAATTGTTCAATCTGACAATATTTATGAATCACTAGTCTAGCTTTTCTTCAATAAAAAAAGTTTAAAATATCATGTATGATTATTCTCATTTATATATGTTGTTAATGTTTCGTTGTTGTTCAGACAATTTGTATAACCGATGTTTTCTTTTCTGTTGTTTTTGAAGTTCATAATTAATGTTATTTGTATGTAAGAAAATATTACTAATTCTTGAAACAAGAACTCGGAAACTTCATCACTTTGAGGGAGGATTGTCCTGGCCATAAGCATTGCACAAAAATATGAAACAATAAAAATCCAATTAAAATGTTCAACCCTTACTAAAGTCGTATAAATAAATTAATTCTACTATATAATAAAAGGGAGTTTATGCCCAAGCAGACAGCATGTCAACATGCCTGCTTGGGCATTTTGAGGACACTTCAGTAATTTGATAAAATTGGAGCAATTTTACTGGCTTAGAAGTAATGTGTTGTGACTTACATTTTTAAATAATTATATTGCTCAGACAATTTGACCTTTTATAATAGGATAGCCAACACTATTAGGAGTCGTTTGGTAGGATGTATTAATTAAAATAGTCCTTGGATTAAAATTTAATCCATCCAATACAATGTTTGGTAGCACATTTCAACTCAAACCCACTTAATACATGGATAACTTAATATACCATATGTGGTCTTATCTAATACCAAGGATACCTAGGGATTACTAATACCATGTTTAATAAGCCTTGGATAAGGCAACAAAATGACTAAACTGCCCCTCAATTGCTTTATACACTCTTCAGAATTGTAAAGAAACACAGGATGGACCATGTGAATTGTTTTCCAGCCTCCTTCTCTTGATATCATGTGTTAGTTCCATTGATTTTGAATTAAATATAAAATTTGACATGTCAAAATGGTGGTACCCAAAGAGGCTGGACGGAAGGTTAACCAGGGAAGGGCTCGAATTCGTGCAATGCATTATGTAAACAAAGTGTTTCTAGTGGAAAAACTAAGAAGGAAGCTGCTCGAATTCTTGCCAGTTATTCAAAGAAAAAGCTGTGATTGTTGAATTTTTTTTAATAGTTTGTTGTTAATCTTTTACCAATTATTATACGTATTTTTTGAAGGTTAATTTGAGAGTTTTTTTTTTTTTTGTTGGCAGGTCTGCTCTTTGGGACATTGTAGAGATTTCTTACTTGGTACTATAAATATTTAGTAACTAAAAAATTTTGTTTTTTCAGTTTTGCCCAATGATCACAACGTTTTAATTATTCTCAGGTTAATTTTGTGTTGTGTTTACTTATAACATAAACTATATTCATGCTAAATGTGTTGTTTTATTATTTGACATATGAAGGTGTTGTGGATTTGGATTCAATCTTTTGCATTTTGTCTGGCCTCATTGCACTTATCTTGTATGGTTATTTAATTCACAAATCCTCTATAACAATTCATTTCTCGAAATAGTCATATTTGAGGGGATAGGATAATGTGATGAGTAATATTGGCCAATGGAATGCATTGAAGCTCACCAACGGAATGAACATGAGAATATGTCATAATGCTATACATAAAATAAAAAATCACAAAATAATTTTAAGGGTATAATTGGAAATAAGCTTTGTGTAGAGTTTTAAACCACACACAAGATTAGGTTGGAAATAATAAACCAAACACTTGATAAAAAATAATCATTGCATTACTAATCCCTTCATTGTTAATTCATGCATTACTAATCCCTGCATTACTAATCCCTTCATTATCACTCTTTCTATCAAACGACCCCTTAGTATATCATAATGGGACCCTCTCTCTTGCTTTTTTATGGCAATCCTATTGCTTTCTGTAGGCTTCCAATTATCGTAGTTATTTTTAAGCAGCTAAAAGTTTTCTATATTTTCAATTTAAATTTTCTTTAATACTATAAAATATAATAATTAATAATTAATAATTTAATATATTTAAAATAAATAAAAATTAGTTGATTTTCGAAATTTTATTGACAGTATATAATAGGACAAAGGAAGCAACATATATTATTTACAATGACTTGAAAGGTATTAAAAATTACAATAATTAAAAAGTTTAATTATTTAAAAGATATATAATAAAATAGGTTGACTCTCAGAATTCTATCGTGGTCATATATATTGGGACAGAAAAAATAACATATATCATTTTAAAATTACCAAAAAAGTATTATAAATTATAATAATTAACAACTTAAAATATCTTAAAGACATTCACATAAATTAGGACAAAGTGATCAGTAATATATGTTATTTGAAAGTTACATAAAAATATTATAAATCACAATAATTAATAACTAAAACATTTTTTTTTTTAAATATAAAAATTTGGATGACCCTCCAAATTTCATTTGTGTCACATAAATTGAGACAACAAAAATAACATATATTGGGTCAATTTGAATTTATTTGTCTTATTTTTAAAGCTTTTTTTATATTTTAAAAATGCGTAAAAATACTATAAATCATGATAATTGACAACATAAAATATTTATTTAAGAAAAACATATAAAAAATTCGAATGATTCTTGAAATTAATCTATCGTTAAAAATTGCGTAAAAATGCTATAAATCATGATAATTGACAACATAAAATATTTTTTAAAACAAACATAAAAATTTCTATTGATTCTTGAAATTAATCTATCGTTAAAATTTGCGTAAAAAAATACTATAAATCATGATAATTGACACCTTAAATTTTTTATAAAAAACACATAAAAATTTGACTGATTCTTAAAATTAATCTATCAGTGTCAC
>JAJOOE010013548.1:0-26479 GCA_036250405.1 Solanum raphanifolium
AGACTTCCGCTGTGTGTTTTTAAAGTTGTTTTAATGAAGTTTGAATGTGTGGATGTAAATAAGTTTTTCATTCCTCACTATTATCATTATTGAATGCAATGAATGACTATGTGGTTTGTATAAGACCCCTTCGGGGTCGAGTACACCTTGTTACGACTTGGGGGTGCTCCCGGGTCGTGACATTATCTATGGGTAGTACCATCCATTTTGAGGAAGATAAGAAAGAGTTAGCAAAAGAGTTGCATAGACTTGCATGATTGGGAGTTCGACTAATGGATTCCACAGAAGGAGGAGTAGTGGTGATGAATGGGGCTGAATCCTCATTAGTGTCACAAGTAAAAGAGAAGCAGGACCAGTATCGTATTTTGCTTGAATTAAAGGCAAATGTTCATAAGCAGAAAGTGATGGCTTTTGAACAAGGGGGAGATAGTGTTTTCAGGTATCAAGGTAGATTCTGTGATTGATTTCAAGGGTAATTGGGATGATCACCTACCTCTCATTGAGTTGCTTACAACAATAGTTACCATTCTAGCATCCAGATGGCTCCTTATAAAACTCTTTATGGGAGAAGATGCAGATCTCCTATTGGATGGTTTGAAGTTGGTGAAGCTGGGTTGATAGGACCAAACTTAGTTCATCAAGCTATGGAGAAAGTGAAACTGATTTAAGAAAGGCTGAAAACAGCGAAGAGTCGTCAGAAATCCTACACTGATGGTAGGAGAAGGGAGTTAGAGTTTGAAGTAGATGATTGGGTACACTTGAAAGTTTCACCCATGAAGAGTGTTGTGAGATTTGGTAAGAAGGGGAAGCTTAGTCCCCAGTATATTTGTCCTTACAGAATATCCAAGAGGATTGGCAATGTAGCTTATGAGTTAGAGCTACCACAAGAGTTCGCAGCGATTCATCTGGTATTTCATGTTTCTATGTTGAAGAAGTGCATAGGAGATCCTTCACTTATCATACCAACCGAAGATATTGGTATCAAGGATAGCTTATCTTATGAAGAGATTCCGGTTCAGATTCTAGTTCGGCAAGTTTGCAAGCTGAGAACTGAGGAAGTAGTATCAGTCAAAGTTATGTAGAGGAACCAGTTTGTTGAGGAAGCTACTTGGAAAGTTGAGGAAGATATGAAGAAGAGATATCCACATCTCTCAAATTCGGAGAAGTTCCAAACTAAGGTACTAATCCTTTTCTTGGTTTTATTTATAAGATTAGCATGTTGTATTTGCATTGCCTGTTGGGTGTTTGAGCTGATTGTTAATGTTACACCCTTAGCCTACTAAGAGTAATCTCATTCGAGGACGAATGTTCCCAAGGGGGACATATTGTATTATTTCGCAAATTGAAAGAACTAGAAAGAGCTATAATTAGAAAGAGTGATTTTTGGAAATAATAAAAAATCTGCAAAATTGGTGAAGTTAAGTTTAGTTTGAGTTTTGATCAACTTCAAATGACCATAAATCCTAACTCAAGATGAGTAAGGTGTGTTTCCAAATATCGTAGGAAAGATCTTGGAATAATCTTTTCAACGCCGCCGAGTTTGTGTGATTCCGAGTTTGTATGAGTGAGTTAGGCCCATTGGAACTTGGGTTGTTCAAATAAGGAAAGTCCAATCCGGATTTTAGAAGGGCATTATGGTCTTTTCATCACCCAATTAAGTTAATTCGTTTTTAGCAATTAAATAGGGTTCTAAACTGAATTGGTTGAGTTTAGACAATTGGAAATTTACGCTAGGGTTTTTGTAGAAAAAATGCAAGAGGAGAAAGAGCAAAGTTCCACGTTCTTAAAGGTTTAACTTGTGGATTTCGACAAAGGTTGATCCCTAAAGAGGTATGTGAGTCTTTCATAGCATTGGGTTCATTCACCCACGTGCCAATCATGTTTATTTCAGCGAAGTTTGTTCTATAAAGTTGAAATTTAATGAATCTTGAATGATGTTCTTGAAATTGGCCTTCGTTCTTGAGTTAGGTTGAGATTGAGGAGTTCCTTGAGGTTAAAATATTGTTTCCTTGAGGTTAAAATATTGTTTCCTTGAGTTGTTTGAGTTAGATTCTTGAGAAAAAGAACCGAGTTTAGGCGAATTGGGGTTAGAAAACGAAGAAGGAACAAGTCGACCAGAAACTGGGTACCACGTCCGTGTCGCGGACCTATTCCTCAGAAGTGTAATTTTTCCCTTCGCGTCCCTAAAAGGTCACGAACTGATGAGTCCACAAATTGGACTAATTTAGGGCTTTATTTTAATGGAAATAGTGTCCTTGAATGCTTGTTTTATCTCAATACCTGATTAAAATGCTGAAGTTTTAGGTATTTGAAGTTTTAGTGGAAGCATGGACACTTAGGCACAAAACGGAGAAAATAGGGATGAAAAGAACAAGAAATGGAATTCTGTAGATCACCGAGTTCAACTTGGCGAGTCGTTGAAACGACATGAACCGCCCTTCGTTCCAGTACGTGAAGCCTTGAAGGAAGTGGATCAAAAGGCGAGGAAATGAGCAGTCGGCGAGTCGCCGATCAGTTCTGCGAAGCAGTACTGTACCGCCCAATGATCCAGAATGCGAGGATGCTAAAGGCAAGACACTGAAGGCGATGAGCTGACCAAAAGGTGGATTGTCGAATTCATCGGCGAACTCGACTAATGTCGCCGAACAATCCTCCGCAGCACAATCTGTGAAAACTATAAATACTAGTTAGAATTGTAGTATTAAGGTAATATTTTTTTTAGTGGAACAATTATAATTATTATTTTCACTTTAGAAGAAACTTTGGCTGATATTTTTCTCTCAAGTTGGAAAGGGTTTTGTGGAGACTTGAAGAAAGGAGTTCTTCTTCCCCAAGTTGGAAGTTGGTCTTCTCTATTCATTTTCCTTTGCTTATTTTAAGGTTTAATTTCATATACCCAGTTGATTTCATTATCATGTTAGGTATAATTTCTTGTTTCTTGCTGTGTGGCTAAAACCCCCATTCTTGGGGTGTGATTTAGCAAATTTAGGTTGATAATCTTGCTTAAATTGCCAAAATCTTGTTCTCTAATGCATCTAGTTGAGTTAATGAGTGATGGGTGGTGTTCGTATGTTATAGGTCCTGGTCTAATTTGTGCTATGTGAGCGTAAACTTTGGTTTCGGGGGATGCGGGGCTAATTTTGTGATGTTGGGTCAAAAGTAGGCACGTTGGGTAAATCGGCGAGTTATGATAAGCTCGTCGAGCCACTTCGCGCTTCGTCAAATTGTGTTCTCTCGCCCTTATTTTCATGCTTCATTTTTTGTGGCATCTGTAACTTTCGGCGAGAAGCACAAGGTCGCCAAAAGCACTCGGCGACTCGCCGAACTTCTTCTTGGTCACCTTTTGTCTACACCCCTATTCGCTTCTGCACTGTGACCTTCGGCGGATAACCCATTGCTCGCCGAATGTACTGGCGACCCACCAACTGGACTGACAAATTTTCCTGTAACCGTAGGTCCTTGTTTTGTTTGGCAAATATATTATAACGTTATCTCAAGACTTTGCAGACATGGCCAGATTGGAAGTTGCAGGAAGAAACATGCCACCGAGACACATAAGAGCTCAAAAGTTTAGAAAAAATGCAAATAGTGAGAACAAGAAAGCCAGTTCGAGGAGGAGGGTGCAAATTGACCCTAATGTCCATTTGTGGACCCGAGGGTTTATTAACGCGATACATGCCTTTAAAGCAGCTCATGAAATAGATAATATGGTGGAGGCTAATATTGCTATAGAGACTGAAGCAGAGCAAAAAGAGAAAGAGGAAAAGGGTCAGAATGATAACACACCAGGCACTGATTCCCAGACAGATGGAGCAACTGCTTAAACACGATCCCCTCTTTACCTATCTCTCTATTTTTCTTTATTTGACCTTTTGGATTACTTGCATTTGAGGACAAACACTTTTTATTAGTGGTGGAGTGAGGCCCAAACCTTTTGTGTTGACATTCATGTTTTGTTCTGCATATATTTGGGTTGTTTGCTTTAATTTGTGCTTTAAATACTGCTTTTCTGTGGATATTTGAGCTCATGGCTCCTATTGTTCTAATTGAAAATAATTTTGATCCTTCCGAAATTTCGAAAAAAATTTCGCCACCCCTTGTGTTGAAAATGGCTCTTCTTTTGCAAAAAAATTTGAGTCTCGGTTTCAATCAATACCGATGACTTGAATAATGCTCCCAATTGAACAAACATGAATGCACGGCCACGACGAGGCCAAATGAAGTTACATAGACAATATGTGCACTCTTTGCATCTCGTTGTGACTAGTCATTTATCAAATTGATTCTCTTGTGATGACCGTTGCACACTAGCAAACATGTGTAGTCTTGCTTGACTGAAGTATCAATGTCTTGAGTGTTTAGCTTACTTTGATCCTTGCATGAATAAACCTAGAATTTGCCCTGTTATTCTGATTGATTTAGAAAAGTGTAATCTTGAGATGATCTTAGGCAAATTTAAAGAGTGTGAGCCAATTTGACATATACCTCTTTTTGTGACCTACATGTCAGCGTATGAAACTCTTTTGAACACCTTTAAGCCTTACCTTTGTTTGGAAGAACCTTGATAAACCCTAGACCTTACTTGATCCGCTACCTATAATCCTCTTGATTTGTGGTTTAGTGAATAGCCAACTTAGGACAAAAAGCCTAAGTTGGGGTTGTGATAAAAAGGAAAAGGAGAAGTCAAGAAGTGCTATAAGAAGTCCCCATTTACCCATGTTGCAGAGCAATGGAGCCCTCCAAAAAAAATAAAAAAAAATAAAAAAATTCAAAAAGACATTTGTGGAATAAAGCACAAAGGATATTGGGGTTCCAAGCAACTCATGGGGAGTGAATAAAAGGATGACTTAAAAACACTAGAAAAAGAAGTGATAAAGGAAAAGAAGGGAATGCTTTGAGAATACCATATCTCATGAGAAAAAAGTCACTAAGCCTAAATAACCATACCTTTGCACTCAGCCCCGTTACAAGCCTTAGAAAGACCTTTTTTTTTATCTTGAGTAAGCTATATCGAAAGTCAATTGGAAAAGAAGGGAAAACCTATGGGTGAAAACATGCATTGTGTTAATCTTTTTGAGTGTGAGCGTTGTATCTGATTCCTGATCTTAAATTGACTCATATCTGTGTGTGAATATGGAATCATTCTTTGTGACAACCATCAATTGGGTGTGGTACATTCGCTAAAATAAAGTCTCACCAGTCACATTTCAACTATCTAAGGAGCAGGTTGAAAAAGACAATGAGAGAGATCAAAATATGGCCAAGTTCATGACACAACTTGATTTCTATCCAAAAATGTCATGGGGACTGGTACCCGTGGTGTCAATGATGTGGGGGTCAGGTGCGCAATTCCTGAAGAGGCAAGTTTCGACGCCTTGTATAATGAAGAGGTAAACTTTCTAGCCAACCAAGGTGGTGGTTATCGATCAAACTACTCAAGGCAGGGTGGAAATCAAGGTTAGGTTAGAGATGAAGGATGGAAGGATAGAGAATGGAGAGACTGTAATCCTAATTGGAAAGATGGTGAGAAAGACAGATATGTGCCCCCCCACGAACGCCAAAAGCCAAAGGACTCGAAGGGTAGTTGGTCTGAGGATATGCTCTTGCGCATCCACAACAAAGTTGAATAGTCGGACAAAATGTTGAAAGGGATGAAAGAGGATGTTTCCACCCTCAGCCAGACTGTTACATCCCATTCAGTTTCAATCAAGCAGTTGGAGAGCCAAAGGTTCACATCTCGTCTCACCTAAATTCGAGACAGCAAAGGGGCTTGCCTAGTGACACTATGGCTAACCCCAAGAGTGAGATTTGAAGGTGGACTAGTGTCGAGCCACGACATTAACTAAGGCGCTGTTTGGGAGGCAACCCAAGGTTTTAAACGTAGGATTTTACTTTTATAAATAACAGTGTGTTGATTGTGCAGGTGAAAGTGTAAAAAATGAACGAGAAGTACAGATTTACGAAAGGAAGCCCCGGTCAGTGAATCACCAATTGGCGAGTCGCCAACCATATCGGTTTTCAAAATAGTCTTTGAGCTAGTTTTTAATAAAGAGTAAGAGTAAAGTTCATTCTTCAAAGATTATTCGGGAACTAAGTATTCCCAAGAGTTAAAATGTTTTCACATTTGATCAAGAACGGAAACTAAGTTTCCAAAAGACCTTTTAAGCTATGTTTTTGAGTAATTATCTCAAACCAAAGGAAGAGTTTTTTTTTTACAAATATATGAGCTAAAGTGTATTTTGGGATTATTACTGAGCACCGATATGGGGACGAGCTTGAGTTCAGATAACTCACGTCTACATAAACCATGTAGCCATCATGGGTAGTAAAGGATCATACTTTGTAGATGATTCCTTAAGATGTTGTTAAGCATAGACTAGTGGATCCACTAAGTTAAGCGTTCTATATGACGAAAAAGTATAGGACAGTTCTGGCAGCGTGGGCAAGACGTTGTATCACCACTTAGGCTCATAGTGGTGGTAGTCGGTTAGAGGAATTTCCACATAAACTATATTACTTTATTATATGAGTAAAGTTGAGTTTGTTATTGTATTTTCTTTAACGAACTAAGTTGTTTTCTACAGTTTTAAAAGCTTTCTATATATTGCATGTGTTTTATTGCTTTATATTAAGCTAAGTTATTCATGAGTTGAGTAAAGCCAAGGTAAGTGTTTCTTTTAGATTCTTTTCAAGCTTAAGTTATGTTGAGCATTCCAACTCGCATACTCGTACATTCATTGTACTAATGCTAGTTGGCTTGCATCTTATTATGATGCAGACATAGGTAATCAGGATCAACATCCAGCGCCTCGTTGGTCCAGTTGAGCACTCAGAGTCAATTGGTGAGCCTCCTAGCTTTCCTGAGGATCCTTTTATTGCTTTCAATATTTTTGTTCATTAGGATATCGTGGGTCTTGTCCCGACGTCCATCTCAGTTGTGTAGAGGTTTCATAGACAGAGTTAGTGATATTAGTTCATGAGTCTTTACCTTTCTTTTTCAGTTAAGTTGAGAGTTGAGTTGCCACTTTGGCAGTGAATGTTATTATAATACATACTAAGTTATATTTTGAGCAGTTCAGTTTAATTGTATTAAAAGTATTTATCTTGAGTAAAGTCTTCCGCTGCGTAAGTAAGCTAGGCCAAGGATTTCCTTTGGACAAATAATGGTTCTCGAGTGTCGGCCACGTCCAGGGTGTAGACTCGGGGAATGACAATCTAGAGCCATTTTGTATTGGCATTAATGTGTTTTAATCATGATTGCAGGAAATAAGTTCGGACGTGGAAGTTGAGACACACAGCTGAAGAATGTGCAGAAAAGGGCATCTACGGACGTAAATGGTAGGCGTAGATGGATGTGGAAATCTTGAAGGAAGATCAAGGAATTAGTGTGGAACCACGATTACAAAAAACAGACCGTAGGTTGACTTACGGGCCGTCCTGCTCCGTCGAATGATTCAGAGAGGGGGTTCCAGTACCTGATTTCAAAAGGTCTAAGTATGGATCTACAGAGAAGGATCCACGGACCGTAGACCGAACCACGGTCCATCCTGGTGATCCGTAAATTGTGACTGAGAGTTGAAGATTTAGAAGTTAGAAAATTACCTAAGTCCTAAAGCACGGAAGGGACCTACAGATCGTAGGTCAATCCACGGTCCGTAGGTCAGTGTCGTAGATCGAAACCGCGTCCTGAAACTTTATTTCCTTATTTCGATTCCTTTTTAGTTGGGACTTGTTTTCCTATATATAGGGCATGTAAACCTCATATTTGAGGGTTAGACATTATTACTTTACTTCCAGTTTTTGGCTTTGGAGATTAACTTGCAACTTTAGCCATTCTTGATATCCTAAGTTAGTTTTGAAGATTTTTACTTTGAAATTTGAGTTGAGATTTTGGGTTTCTTCTACTTGTTACGTAAGTTCATGATTTCTTCATCTAAAAATATGAATTGTGTTCCTGCTACTATGGGTAACTAAATCCACAACTAGGGTTGTGGGAGCAATGAGTGATTAACAAAGTATGAATAGTAACTAAGTAATTCTTGAATAGTGTTGTTGCATGCATTGATAATTCTTTCGTTTAGAAGTCTTTTTAACGGTGGCCAACGTTAGAACTTGCCTTGTTGCTACTTGCCAGACCAAGGAGGTAGTTAATTAGAAAAGAATTATCAACATAGATTTAGTGTGATACTATCTAATAGTCCAATGTCAATTGGTGCAAGGGTGAATACTAAGCCATACATTGATGTGATGTCTAATATGAGGTAAATGTAAGGGTTAGTAAATTATACACACGTAGCCAGACCAAGGTGCGGGGTGAAATTCTCTAGTTGCTAGACCAACGAATTAGAGAGACATAACTTATCACTTTGCATGTAATACACTAGGAAATAATTACTATTACTAGGATTACCGCATTATGAGCTTATGGGGAACACGTACACCCTAGTTTCTCTCTTTCATTGATAACAACAAAGTTTGAATCTTGCTCACTTGTTTTCTAAACAACAATCAATTATTTGTTTCACAAAGCCCCCTACCTTTACTTACTTGTCTCGGAAATACGTTGACTAAACGAATATAATTGTAGGTTAAGTTTAAGTCTAAACCATATTCATCGTGGGATCGACCCCAACCTACAAGTTGGGTTCTTTTTTGATAAAGATCGCTTATACTTCTTTAGGGAGGTGTAATTTGAGTGTATCATTCATGTGGATGTGTTCACCAATCACAGGAGCCTTCACTATGTGTTTACTCAGAAAGAGTTTAATCTCAAACAAATGAGGTGGTTAGAATTACTCAAAGATTATGACATGAGTATTCTTTACCACCCAGGTAAGGCTAATTTTTTTGCTGATGCCGTGAGCAGGTTGTCCATGGGTAGTAGCGCCCATTTTGAAGAAGATAAGAAAGAACTAGCAAGACATGTGCATAGTCTTGCACGCTTAGGAGTTCGACTAATGGATTCCACCGAAGGAAGAGTAGTGTTGATGAATGGGATTGAATCATCATGGGTGTTAGAAATAAAAGAGAAGCAAGATCAAGACCAATTTTGCTTGAATTGAAGATAAATGTTCATAAGCAAAAAGTATTGGCTTTTGAACAAGGGGGAGATGGTGTATTGAGTTATCAAGGTATATTGTGTGTACCAAGGGTGGATGAACTCCAAGAGAGGATCATGGAGGAAGCTCATAGCTCCAAATGTTTCATTCATCCAGGTTCCACAAAGATGTATTGTGACTTGAGAGAAGTGTATTGGTGGAGTAGTATGAAGAAGGGCATTGCAGAATTTGTGGCTAAGTGTCCGAATTGCCAACAAGTTAAGGTAGAGAATCAAAGGCTTGGTGGTTTGGCTCAGAATATAGAACATCCAGAATGGAAGTGATAGATTATTAATATGGACTTCATCACAGGTTTTCCAATGTCTCGCCAGCAACATGATTCTATTTGGGTAATTGTTGATAGAATGACAAAATCAACCCACTTTTTGCCGGTAAAGACTACCCATTCACCAGAAGATTATGCTAAGCTTTATATGTAAGAGGTGGTAAGACTTCATGGGGTTCCGGTCTCTATTATTTTAGATAGAGTCTTGCAATTTACTGCACAGTTTTGGAAGTCATTCCGAAAAGGATTGGGATCAAAGGTGAACTTAAGTACTGCCTTTCATCCTGAGAAAGATGGGCAAGCATAGGGTACTATTCAGATTTTAGAGGACATATTGATGTCTTGTGTGATTGATTTCGAAGGTAATTGAGATGATCACCTACCTCTTATTGAATTTGCTTACAACAATAGTTACCACTCTAGTATCCAAATGGCTCCTTATGAAGCTCTTTATGGGAGAAGATGCAGATCTCCTATTGGATGGTTTGAAGTTGGTGAAGAAGGGTTAATAGGACCAGATTTAGTTCATTAAACTATGGAGAAGGTGAAAGTGATTCAAGAGAGTTTGAAAACGGCACAGAGTCGTCAGAAATCCTACACTGATGTTAGGAGAGGGATTTAGAGTTTGAAGTAAATGATTGGGTATACTTGAAAGTTTCACCCATGAAAGCTGTTATGAGATTTGGTAAGAAGGGGAAACTTAGTCTCCGGTATATTAGCCCTTACAGAATATCGAAAAGGATAGGTAATGTAGCTTATGAGTTGGACCTACCACAAGAGTTAGCTGCGGTTCATCCAATTTTTCACATCTCGATGTTTAAGAAGTGCATGGGCGATCCTTCAGTGATCATACCAATTGAAGATATTGGGATCAAGGATAACTTATCTTATGAAGAGATTTCGGTCCATATTCTAGATCACCATGTTCGCAAGTTGAGAACAAAAGAGGTAGCATCAGTCAAAGTTCTTTGGAGGAACCAGTTTTTTGACGAAGCTACTTGGGAAGCTGAGGAAGATATGAAGAAGAGATATCCACATATCTTTGAATCTGGATAAATTTCAGATCAAGGTAATAATTCTTTCTTAGTACTCTTTAATTTATAAGTTAGCATGTTGTATTTGCATTGCTTGTTGGGTGTTGAGCTGAATGTTAGATGTTACACCCTTAGCCTAGTAAGAGAAATCTCATTCGAGGACGAATGTTCCCAAGGGGGGAGATATTGTAACATCTCGCTAATTGAAAGAACTAGAAAGAAGTTAAAAATTGGAAATAGTCATTTTTGGAAAGAATATAAAAATCTGGAAAATTTGTTAAGTATGTTAAGTTGAGTTTTTGGTCAACTTCGAACGACCATAACTCCTAGGTCAGGATGAGTTAGGTGTGTTTCCAGATATCATAGGAAATATCTAGGAATAATATTTCCAAAGCTACCGAGTTTGCGCGATTCCGAGTTCGTATGAGTGAGATATCCCATTGGAAGTTGGGCTGTTTGGATAAGGAAAGTCCAATGCGGATTTTTGAAGGGTTGTTTGGTCTTTTCCTTACCCTATTATTTTAATTTCATTTTGGTAATTATCTAAGGGTCTAAACTGAAGTTGGTCAGTTTACGCTTTTGGAATTTGAGTTAGGGTTTTGAGACAAGAGAAAAGAAAAGGAGAAAAGAGGAGAAGAAGCAAGAATTGTCAAGATCTTCAAGAATCGCTTGTGGATTTCGTCAAGGGGTGATCTCTATGAGGTATGTGAGATCACATAGTATTGGGTTAGTTCACCCATGCACCAATCATGATTCAATTCAGCAAAGTATATTAGATTTGAAAGTAAATCCTTTGAGTTCTTGATGAAATTAGTTAGAATTCTTGTGGGTTGAGTTGTTGAAGTTCTCTTGAGTTTGATTCATTTTGTTGGGTGTGTTTCGAGTTGAATCTAGTATATATTGAAGGTATAATCGATTCTAAGTGTTGGGGAATGAACTAAGTAGAAATAGGGGGTTTAGAGTTGAAAAACGAAGAAGAAAAGTTGGAGGCACCTGGGCAAGGGCATGGGGCGTCGCCCCTCTCTGATTCCAAGAGGGGTTCTCTGAACTTTGGACCCTGGGGCGTGGCCCCTCTTATATCCCCAAGAAAGTTTCTCTGCAATTTGTGCTCTAGGGCCCCACGCCTCTCAGAGCGCCAAGTATGCCAGTTCACCCCATTTCAGCCCTTCTTTTCGTACTAGTTCCTTAGTAATGTACCTATGTTTTCCAATCGATTTCTATACTCTAAGGTACATCTAAACATCATGAAATCATCATAAACATGAGATCATGAACCTTGAATCCATAATCCAATTCAAGGAAAGTTAAGATCAAACTCAAGAGAAGTAAGAGTCAAGTCAAGTGAAGTTCTTAGAGTTTTCCAAAAGTCTTTTCCAAATGTTTTAACTTTGTTTTAAGACTTAAAGTTCAAGTTAAGTAAATAGTAAAGACTAAAGATTGAAGTTCATTTCTTCAAAGAGTATATAGGGACTATGTATTCCCAAAGAGTTTAAAATGTTTTCACATTTAAACAAGAAAAGAAAACCTTGATTTCCAAAGGGCCTTTGAGCTAAGTATTCAGAAAAGAGTAAATGCTTTCACAATTAAGCAAGAGAGGAAACTTTGATTTCGAAGATAGCATTTTAGCTAAGTTTTTGAGCAATTATCTCAAATCACAGAAAGAAGAATGTTTTTAAATATAAAGGCTAGTATCATATTTTGGTAGTACTATTGAGCACCGATATAGGGGAGAGTTCAGACAACTCACAACCCCCATAAACCATGTAGCCATCATGGTTACAAAAGGGTCATACTTTTTAGATGATTCCTTTAGTGCTTTTTAGCATAGGCTAGTGGATCCACTTAGTAGTTGATGAGTCGACAAATTAGACTCATTTAGGGCTTTATTTTGATAGAAATAGTGTCCTGAATGCTTATTTTGTCTCAATATCTGATGAAATCTCTTAAGTTTCAGGTATTTGAAGTTTTAGTGGAAGCATGGACACTTAGAGCAAAAAGGAACAAAAAGGCTAAAAATAACGAAGAAGCTGAAGCATGAGCATCGCCAAGAACCTTTGGTGATTCACCGAAAGGACAGACTGCTCCCTTTGTTCCAGTATGCGAAGCCCTGAAGGAAGATAATCAAAATGGCGATAAAAGGAGCAGTCGGCGCTTCACCAAATAGTTCCACGATGCAGTACTATACCACCCAATGGTCCAGAATGTGCAGATGCTGAAGGCAAGCAAGAAACGGCGATGAAATAAAAGAAGGGCAAGTCGCCGAGTCATTCGGCGGCATTAACTAATTTCGCCAAAAGATCCGCCAGCGCTATTTTCTGAAGTCTATAAATATCGAAATTATTATTAATTTTAGGGGGTCAAACTTTTATTTTAATTCCCATAATAGAATAGTACCTTTTGGATATTTTTCTCTCAAGTTTGGAGAGGGGTTTTAGGAGACTTGAAGAAAGAAGGATTCCATCTTCCCCAAGTTGGAAATGGGTCTTCTCCATTCTTTTTCCTTTGCTTAAATCAAGGTTTAATTTCTTATACCTATTTGATTTTACTATCATTTTAGGTGTATTTTGTTATTTCTTAATATATGGCTAAAAATCCCCATTCTTGGGGTGTCATTTGGCAAATATGTGTTGATATTATTGTTGGGTCTTGCTTGCTGATAGGTTAGATGTAGTTTGATGGTGATTTCACCTAGTGGTTGTGGTTTGATCTAAAGGGTTTGTAGTTGCCAATACAAAGCCACCCATGTGTTTTTGGCTTACCCGAAAGGGAGGTCGCGAAACCAAGACCATTAGACTGATGGCCTAAGGAGTGGGTCGACATGAGGTTTAGCTCGAGAGGGTGAGCCCTAGTCCCATATCCTAACACTCAGCTCGAGAGAGGCAATGGGGTAAGGCGTAGGCTGGTCTTCATGTGGCAAATGGGTGTTCGAGAGGAACGCATTTGAAACGGGATAAGTTGCCCGAGAGGTAACTTTTTTCCATTTAAAGCTTATCCTAGTCACTATTATCTTACAAATTTCCTTTAAAAAGCATGTACCTAACTACTTATCTCAACTTGTATTGCGGTCACACCCCAAGAACATTTCTCCATACTTGATTTTCTTGTTAATTTTTGCTATTTTTACTAATTCTGACAAAACCCTCAAATTGATATTTGACACTTTCGTGTCACCCCCCTTTAATTTACCATGTTTTTGTTCGTTAATGTCTTTGGCTACGACTAGTTAGAGCTTAATTTTATTTTTTCTATCAATTCTCAAAACCTCTCCCTTGGGACACGACCCCAACTTTTAGTTGGGTTACTATACTATCGACGATCGTAGACACTCATACCGTTGGTTAGTATTGTTGGTCACGATAAGCATCAAAATGGCGCCGCTGCTGGGGAGTGGTGTTATTTGAGAATTTTTAGATTAGTAGAATTTTTGTTCTTCTTAGTTGTTGTTCACTAACTTTACTTTTAGCTTTGTTTTTCGTTGAGTTGTCCACTTAGATGAACATGGTTGAGCAGAGTAGTGGCAAGTTGGTAGAAACGAGCCAAGGAGTCCAAAAGGACCTCACGTTGACCGCACTGGCATCTTAGCTAAATGAACTGGCTACCAAACTCTCAGAGGTGGAAGTCCAATGCAACAACAAGGGGAGGTATATACGCCCTCATGAGCGAAGGAAGTCTAGAGATGGGAGAGAAAATCGTGTTGAGGACACACTTCAAATCATTCTCCAAAAGGTCACCGATCAGGATCGGGTGTTGGAAGAAATGAAAGAGAATATTAAAGTGTTGCAAATGATTGGATCCCACTCTAGATCAATCTAGCTAATCAGGTCACTCCTGAGTTCTCATCTCCACGCAAATGACATATTGGGGTCACCTAGTGACACTGGGGCAAACCCCAATAACGGAGAGTGAGACAAAGCTTACGTCGTGCCACGACGTATAATAAGGAGCTTCTTGGGAGGCAACCCAAGGTTTACTGCTTTTAATTATTATGTTCGAATAATGGTGTGCTGATTTTGTAGGGTAAAATGAGAAAAGTGGTGAGAAGTGCAAGTTGGTGAGCCAAAGACCCAGTGGGCGAGTCACCGAATCTATCGGCGACTCTGACTTAATTCGTTGTTGGGACCCCAAAATAAGAGATGTCCTGTAAAACTCGATAAGGTAAGTATGCATTCGGCGCATCGTTAATTTTATCGGTGATAAGACTAACGTCACCGAATGACAGAGAACTGAACGGTTATGTAAATGCAGAAAGTCAAAATGTTTGAAGCTCTCACTTTCCCTCTCCTCAAACTCCTCAAAATCACACCAAAGGTACTTTTTCTTAGATTTTTACCTTTCCATTAGTATTTCAATTGGTAAATAGTGGTTGGGGTTGGATCTCTTTACTGCCTAGCGTTTCAAAAAGCAAATTTGATCGACATTAAAGGTTAGCCCAAAAACCCCGAATTTATCTTAAAAGTTTTTGCACTCTTTTGTAATTGTAGTATTAGGATTACATGTGCTGGGCCTCTCTGATAGAAATAAGTTGATGCTATGAGTAATTCGAGCTTAATTGCCTGAAATATTTTAATAGTCGAATGCCTTGTTGTTTGTGGTTTAATTTGATTGAGTTTGTACTGGGTGTTGCTTGATTGTCGTTATATTGGTGGGGTAAAACCTAAGTGGTCCACATTTGTGCTGAACAATGAAAATTGCTCAACAAAAGAATGGGTAATGACATTCTTAAAGGTGATCGTAGTTCAATGGCTAAAATTTGGCAGGACCGAAAGAAGTTTGAGTATTCCAGAATCATGGGAAGTATGGGTCTTGTGTGAATTTCATGTCTGCATGCTTTAATTTTGTTTTCAGTGCTTGTGTGGTCGATTCTAAGAAGTGTGTTGAAAAATAGGCACGGTGAATCATTCGGCGAGCCAGGTCGTGCTCGCCAAACGATTTGGCGGTTCGCCTACTGATCTTATATCGCTCTTCATTCATGTGCATAGGGCTGAGAGTTATGATGAGCTTGAGTCGAGTCACAAAAAAGAGATCTGTAACTTTCAGCGGACACATCCGTGGTCGCCGAAGGTACTCGGTAACTCGCCATTAGGACTTCAAACAACCCTTTGCATGCCTCATCTACCCTCTTTCACTGTATCTTTTGGCGGACTACTTCGTCATCGCCAAAAGTAGTCGGCGTCTCGCCAAATAGACTTTTTCATCACTTATTTTCCTAAATTTCAAGCTAATCTCTTCGACGAGCTCGACCTAGCTCGCTAAAGAGATTTGGTGATTCGCCCACTGATCGGCAAATCTTTCTGCTTCAGATTTTCTATGTTTTAGTGTGATTGTTCTTCTGACTATTCACAAACTTTTGTAGATATGGTACGTACAAACTTAAACACGCCACCTCAGAATAGGGCTAAGGGAATTACAATCAATGAAAGAGGATCACGTCCTTCACAGAAAATAAAGCAAGATCTCCCACCGGGAGATAAAGGCAAACGAAAAGAGCATATCGCTAGAAAAGGGTCAGCTATTAAGCCAGACTTCTTTGAATTGGATGATGAACAACCTTTGATTTACCGACAAAATAGGCTAAGGGATGGACATCAATCCACACCCACCATAGTTCCACCAGCCATAACTCCTCATACGACTGAACCAGTGCTAGCTTCGGCACCACCTCTAGTGGCCCCTGTACTCCGCGTACCTCTACATCCACCCAGATTGATAAACAGATTAAAAGACGATGGTTTACGAACCATTTTAGATGAAAAAATACTATCTGTGAAGGGTTTGAAAGGTAAACATGCTGAGATGCTTGACGCACTCAGGTATCACGAGTTCGAGCAGTTCACTAGACCACGGGGCTTTTACATGCCTTCCTGGATTCAGGAATTCTACCTAGCCTATAGGGAGTTGGTCCCAAAAAATAAGAAAAAGGATAATGAGTTCCGATCGGTGAAGTCGGTTATGGTGAGAGGCAAGGATGAAGAGCATCACAGCGAGCATATTAATGCTGTATTGGGTTGACCGCTACACTCGGTACTGCTCTACCAGTGTTTTCCTATTGCTCAGTCCCTAGATGACTTGAATGGTTGGCTAGCTCCGATAATCTCTAACACCACCCCTATGTGGATGGATACATCAGCTCATATTGAGAAGAGGGACATGAACATTGCCGCCCGATACTGATTTGGTTTTATCAACAACACTATCATGCCATCCCAGAACGAGTCCATTCTGTGGCATCCTAACGCTACTTGCCTTGGGTCTATCATGGCTAGGAGGCAGATCAACTTAGGGCTACTGGTTTCACAGGAGATGGCCATGAGAGCCAAAAAGACCCAAACGTCTCTGCCCTTTCCTGTTCTGGTCACTGAATTATGCAGGCATGCTGGAGTACCCAGAGATCCTGCTAGCGATATAGAGGTCACTCCGTCTTCCTCTACTGATATCTGGTGTATAGAGGCCGAATTTACATAAGAGGAGGATGACAGGCAATGAGCAACCCCAACAGATAATTCTCCAGAGGTCAATATTGACTTATTATCAACAGAAACACCTTCGTCCACCTCGGCCTCTGAGCCCTCAGGTATACCAGCTCCTTGCTTCTTTTTCTCCCTCACAAGTTCCAGGTGCCACCTCATCCTCCTAGCCTGCCAGAATCACTAAGGCCATGATCCTGAATATGGGGCAGTTGGCCTATTCAGTGAGAGCTACCCGACTGGAAAGGTCTGTTCCAGAGTTGATTGACGGGGCAATACTAGCAGCACTTAATCCCATTTAGACTTCTGTTGATGCCTTGATAATAAGAGTTATGGCTTGTGAGAGCAGACAGCAGGAAACCTCTGAGGTGAAGTCTTTAAAAGCCGAGATTGCAAGTTTGAAGAAGGACGTAGATTACCTTAAGTCTACTAATTTCCCTTCACTCATAGAGATGGCAGATGATAGGGATGTTCATGTGGCCACCGGAGATGTGCAAGGGGACGGTGCAGCACATGTAGAGTCGGATGCAAAAACCGACGAAGATTTGATAATACCACAGGTTGAAGAGATAACAGAAAGCCAAGATGCGAGCATATTCAGAGATCTGCCAGATCTAGTAGAGACAGTTATGCAGCCGGTGATCCAAACATCGCCGACCGAGACGTCCACAGTAACCCCTAGTGGATCTGACACTGCCTTTCCATCTGAGACTACTCCGGGCACTGATCCCCCAGCAGATAGAGAGACTGCGTAGCCAGGACCTTTCTCTACCCTTCTCTATCTTGCTTACATATACTTTTGGATTCTTATTAATTGCATTTGAGGACAAATGATCTTATTTGTGGTGGGGTGAGGCCCACCTTGTTTTTCTTGTTATAGATATTCGTGTTTTGAATACATTTGGGTTGTTTGTTTATATTTGTGTTAATAACTGCTTTTCTATGGATGTTTGAGATCGTGGCTCCGTTTACTTTTAATTGCATAAGGAAAATGATTTTGACCCTTCTGAAAATTTTTGAATTTTTCGCACATTTTTTGCCACCCCTCGTGAGTTGAATGTGGCTGTTCTTTTGCAAAAAATTGAGTCTCGGTTTTGATCAATACCGATGACTTGAATAGTGCTCTCAATTGAACGAACATGAATGTACGGCTACGATGAGGCCAAATGAAGTTGCATAAACAATATGTGAATTCTTTACGTCTCGTTGTGATCAGCCATTTATCGAATTGATTCTCTTGTAATGACCGTTGCACACTAGCGAAAGTGTGTAGTTTTGTTTGACTTAAGTGTCGATGCCTTGTGTGATTAGCTTGCTTTGAAACTTGCATGAATAAACCTAGAATTTGCCTTGTTAGTCTGATTGATTTAGAAAGGTGTCCTCTTGAAATGATCTTAGGCAACTTTAAAGAGTGTGAGCCAAATTTGACATATACATCTTTTGTGACCTACCCATGAGCGTGTGAAACTCTTTTGAACACCCTTTGAGCCTTACCTTTCTTTAGAAGAACCTTGATGAACCCTAGACCTTACTTGAGCCACTACCTACAATCCTCTTAATTTATGATTTAGTGAATAGCCAACAGCCTAAGTTGGGGGTGTGGTAAAAAGGAAAAGGAGAAGTCAAGAAGTGCAAGAAAAAGATCCCCCTAACCTACGGGATTGCATAAGTGGAAACCCTTTCAATCTCCTAAAAAAAAAACTGTGGAATAAGGTACGAAGGAAATCGGGTTCCCAAGCAAGCCATGAAGGTGAATAAACAGGTGACTTAGAAGCAATAGAAAAAGAATTGATAAAAGAGGAGAAAGGAATTCCTTGAGAATACCATATCCCACGAGGAAGGATCCATTGAGCCTAAATGACCATACCTTTGCACTAATCCCCATTACAAGCCTTAGAAAGACATTTTTGATCTTGAGTAAGCCGAATTAAAAGTCGATTGGAAAATAAGGGCAAACCTATAGGTGAAAGCATGCATTGTGTTCCTCTTTTTGAGTGTGAGCATTGCATCTGATTACTAATCTCGAATTGATTAACCTCTATGTGTGAATATGGAATCATTATTCATGTGAGGGCATTTAGATACTCTTTGTCGAGCTTGAACTCGTACAAGTAGCAAGTATTGCGAGCATGAGAATCTCTGGTAATGGTGTGTCACAACTTGAATCTTTGCATAAGTAATTTGAACGACTGAGCTTGAGTTTGCTTGAGGACAAGCAAAAGTTTAAGTTGGAGGTGTTGATGAGTCCAAAAATTGGACTCATTTAGGGTTTTATTTTGATAGAAATAGTGTCCTCGAATGCTTATTTTGTCTCAATATCTGATGAAAACTCTTAAGTTTCAGGTATTTGAAGTTTTAGTGGAAGCATGGACACTTAGGCGCAAAAAGGAACAAAAAGGCTAAAAATAACGAAGAAGCTGAAGCATAAGCATCGCCAAGAACCTTTGGCGATTCCCCAAAAGGACAGACTCCACCCTTTGTTCCAGTATGCGAAGCCCTGAAGGAAGAGGATCAAAAAGGCGATAAAAGGAGTAGTCGGCGCTACGCCGAATAGTTCCGCGATGCAGTACTATACCGCCCAATGGTCTAGAACGTGAAGATGCTGAAGGCAAGCATGAAACGGGGATGAAACAGAAGAAGGACGAGTCGCCACGTCTTTTGGCGGCATCAACTAACTTCGCCGAAAGATCTGCCAGCGCTATTTTATGAAGTCTATATATACCAAACTTATTATTAATTTTAGGGTGTCGAACATTTATTTTAATTCTCATAATAAAATTGTACTTTTTGGATATTTTTCTCTCAAGTTTGGAGAGGGTTTTTGGGAGACTTAAAGAAAGAAGGATTCCATCTTCCCCAAGTTGGAAGTGGGTCTTCTCCATTCCTCTTCCTTTGCTTAAATCAAGGTTTAATTTCTTATACCCATTTCATTTTACTATCATTTTAGGTGTATTTTGTTATTTCTTGATGTGTGGCTAAAAATCCCCATTCTTGGGGTGTGATTTAGCAAATATGTGTTGATATTATTGTTGGGTCTTACTTGTTGATAGGTTAGATGTAGTTTAATGATGATTTCACCTAGTGGTTTTGGTTTAATCTAAAGGGTTTGTAGTTGCAAATACCAATCCACCTATGTGTTTTCGGCTTGCCCGAGAGGGAGGTCATGAAACCAAGACCATTAGACTAATGGTCGAAGGACTGGGTCGACATGAGGTTCAGCCCGAGAGGGTGAGCCCTAGTCCCATATCCTAACACTTAGCTCGAGAGAGTGAGTGGGGTAAGGCGTAGGCTGGTCTTCATGTGGCAAATGGGTGTCCGAGAGGAACACATTTGAAACTGGGTAAGTTGCCCGAGAGAGAACTTATTTCCATTTAAAGCTTAGCCTAGTCACTATTATCTTACAAATTTCATTTCAAAAGCATGTACCCAACTACCTATCTCAACTTGTATTGCGGTCACACCCCAAGAACATTTCCCCATACTTGATTTTCTTGGTAATTTTTGCTATTTTTACTAATTCATGTGACAAAACCCTCAAATTGATATTTAACACTTTCGTGTCACCCCCTTTAATTTACCATATTTTTGTTCGTTAATGTCTTTAGCTATGACTAGTTAGAGCTTAATTTTATTTTTCTATGAATTTTTAAAACCACTCCCTTGGGACACGACCCCAACCTTTAGTTGGGTTACTATACTATCGACGATCTTAGACACTCATACCGTAGGTTAGTGTCGTTGGTCACGATAAGAATCAGTAGTTCAGGTTTTATACCCTCGTCAAGGTATAGGACGACCCTGGTAGCGTGAGGCGACACGTTGTATCATCACACTAACTCTTACGTGATTGGTGTCGGTTAGAAAAACTCCCACAAAAGTAATTGTATTCTTATATACACAATTTATTTGTATTTTTACATACATTTCAGAGTTATATTGTATCTTTGCATACATACAGAGTTGACATCCATCGTTTAAACAACTTTTCTTTATATTACACTTGTTTTAAACTGCTTTATATTGAAATGAGTTCAGTTATGTTGAGTTGAGCCAGGTAAGTTCTTCGGTTCCTTTCAAGCTTATGTCTTGTTTTAGAGTTCCCCTCGCATACTCGTACATTCAATGTACTGATGCCATTTGGCCTGCATCTTCTTATAATGCATATGCAGGTAACCACGATCAGCATCCAGCGCATCGTTGATCCAGTTAAGCACTCAGAGTCTTGTGGTGAGCCTCCTTGCTTCCGGAGGATCCCTTTTATTGCTTTCACTATTATTATTAGTTAATTAGGTTGTCATGGCTCTTGTCCCGACATCCATCTTATTTGTTTAGAGGCTTCATAGACAATCAAATGTTAGTTCTTTAGTCTTTTCATTTTCATTATCTTATGTAGAGACTTGAGATTGCCTTATTGGCTAGTTGAATATTTTCTTTATAGCATTCTAAGTTTTGTTTGGGTTTATCTTGTTAAGTTAAGTCTTCCGTTGAGTAAGTAAGCCCGGCCAAGGGTTCGCTTAGGGCCAACAATTGTTCTCGAGTGCCAGTCCCACCCAGGGTGTAGGCTCGGAGCGTGACAGGGTTCATGTCATGTAATTTCTCATTCATACTCATTTTCATTATATTTGATCTACATTGCCTTATTCACATACATGCATGCATACAATGAAGCAATTACTGGTATATCACACAAACAGGAAATCAAACCATCACCTACCTCGAAAAAAAGCTTGAATCCTCCTAAGACACTCGAGCCTTTTCTTTTTGGATTATTTCTGCTTGTTCTTGGTCTAAAATAAGTAATTTAACCCAAGAATCAATAAACAAGGCTTAATTTACTCGTATAATAAACAATCTATATATCCATGGCCAAACCCAAGATCTTAATGTTCGATTAGGGCTTTTCCCAGCATTAATTCTAGGCCACAACCCTTCCCCAATGATAATCACCCAAGATTCTAAGTTCTACGGATCGAAAAACGAATTAGGGGAGTAATAATCTTACCTTTAGCGCTAGAAGTTGTGTAAAAATGTCTAGAAATTGCCCTGGGTTGTCCCTTAGCTCTCAAGAACGAAGTATTGCAGAAAATAACATTTTGGGTGTTTTTACCCGATTTAAGTCGTGACTGTCCAGCCACAACAGGACCCATCCCACCACAGCAGTCCCGCCCTGGTGGAACTAACCCCACTTTGGCAGCTTGCAAGGAGACAAAACGTTAGAATTTGAGTTCCAACCTCCCATTTCGCAACAAACCTCAACCCTTGACTTTCAAAAACTACCCTTTCATGCCAAGATCAGTTTCGGGAGTTCTACTCGCCCGAATTTGATTCCGTAAAGTTGTACAGACTCCTTAAAGTCTTGGCTATCCATTCATATGATAAAATTCATTATTAAATCCCCCCATATATTACCAGATTTCCCTAGACCTTACCTGACTCAGATTTCGTCCAAATCTGGACTAGGCTAGAAATTTCCAAGTCTCTTCTCAAAAGTTTTATGGCCCAAATTCTTTCCCTATTGGCTTTTATGTAACGACAGAAACATGTCGTTACAGTTTGCTTGGGGGCTAGAAATGGTTTTGGAGTTCTGGTCACGTCTAGGGTGTAGGCTCGGGATGTGACAAACTTGGTATCATTGCACAGAGTTCAAGAGTCCTAGGGTGTCTATGAAGGTGTGTTTGTAGAGTTGTTATTATCGGTGTGAAGCGCACCACATCTATAATTAGGAGGCTACAACATTTAGGAACATTTCACTTTCTTCTTACTCTTGTTCGTGCGAAATAGTTCAACTCTATAAAAGTTTCCTCTTACTCATGCTTACGCGTGTCATTTCAGATCATGCCTCCACGAAGAGCTGTTCGAGGACGTCCTTCTAGGAGGAATGTTAATCCTCAAGGTAAAGAAGCTCCCAATGCACTAGAGGTGCAGCCCCCTCAGGTAGGGCTGCGTATCGGTCGGTTTGGTTCAGTTCGGTTTTGAAGTATATCGGTTTGACTTATTGGTTATCAGTTTGTAGAGATGCAAAACCGTTATAGAACTATTACTAAATTGACGTATCGGTTATTGGTTTATTGGTTTAACCGTTGACACAAAAATTAATTAATAAAAAAATCACTTAGAAACAAGGTGACAAATTGAATGAATCATGTACATGAGTTCACAAGTTGCATCTTGCTTAAAAACAAACACTTTTACATTGTAGAATAACCAAGATTATGAGATATCCAAAAATAAAAGTAGGAAACTAAACTAAGTCAGGGACTTTATATACAAATTGATATAAATATAATTATTTAATTTACTATCGGGTTATCGGTTAACCCATTAAGAAAAAACCTCAAACCATTAAGAACCGTTAATCCGATAACAGAAAAAATCAAAATCGTTATCTGAACCACTAAATCAATAACCCATTATTGATAAACCAATAAAAAATTTTGGTTCGAGTTATCGGTTTCGGTTCAATTTTGAACAGCAGGGAGATATCACCAATGCTGATATTACACTTTTAACTGAAAGGTTGCTATTAGACTGACAGATAAAGTAAAACCTAGATGACTATTGTTTCTAAATCATACTAGGTAAAAAGCCCGGGCTATATTTGTTTATCTTTTTAAATTTATATGATACTGATAGAATTAGTAGAGTCAATTAAATTTTTAAATATTTTTCATTGTTAATTATTTTCATAATATTTGTAACATACTTTTTGAATAATATTTGTGGTACATGTGAAATTTTGAGAGTTGATTAATTTTTTAATATATATTTTTAAAAATTTTTGTTGTTAATTATTGTGATCTATGTGACTATGTAACACATGTGAAATTTTAAATATTTTAAGTACTTAATTTTTAAATAATAATGTTATTTCCCTTGTTTCAATTTATGTAGCACATGTAAAATTTTGAGAGTTAATCAACTCTTTAATATGTTTTTAAATACTTTAAGTTGTGATTTATAATACTCTTAACGTAATTTTCAAATAATTTATCTTACTATCTTTGTCCCAATTTATGTGACGCAAGTGAAATTTTGAGAGTTAATCGCATTTTAATATGTTTTTCAAATATTTTAAGTTGTTAATTATTGTGATTTATAGTACTTTTAATGTAATTTTCAAATAATATATGTTACTCCCTCTATCTCAATTATACAATATGGATCGAATTGCGAAAGTTAACCAATTTTTTAATATTCTAACATGATTTTTAGAACTATTTTTATAGATACATAGCATATAAAAAGTTATCATGAAAAGATAGTAGTTTGTTGTACTTTCCACATAGTTTTTCTGAAGTCCAAATATTATAGTCATATAATTTACTTTTCACTTTCATATTAATAATTTGTTACTATGATAATATTTGGAAAAATAATTATAACCAAGTATAGATGAAGCTGCAGATTGAATTTTAGTTGGCCCACAATTCCACAATTCCACAATATTATTTGAAGTGACCAGGAGGAATTTGTCCAAAATTTTACTAAATTACCAATCTATCCTCTTGACCCCAAGCTCCTCTCCTATTCCCTCTTATTATATAGAGTAAAAAGTAAAATGTGGAAAAAAATGGAAATGTGAAGGAGAGCTAGATAAGCTATTTTTTTCCTACTTTACTTATTTTACTTCTTTCAAATGATCTTATGAGAAATACTTGTAATTATCCAACCTTAGTGCCCTGAAGTTAAAATTAAATTGGAGACTTAATTTTTAGTTATTTTTTTCTTTTTCAGATGCAAATATTTTTATTTCTTTTTAATAAAAAAAAACTTTATTTCTCATATATATACCAAAATATTTTTCAATCTTATGATTTTAAACATATCACGTGGAAGTTAAATTTAAAATTTAACAAAAAAAAAAGAACATTCTTTAATATTTCAAAACGAACTAAAAAAAATAAAAAATTAAAAGATATGGTATAATTTTTTTGGTTAAAACAGGCTTATAATAGTTTTATTATTACTAAAAAAAAATTGGTGCCTATTACAGATGGTTCATTTTCTCATTTTTAAAGATATATTGAGCCGCCCTAATACAATGTACAAATAAAAGTGCTAGTTCTATTGTAACTCAATTAGACGCGGAATATACTTATGTGGTGCAACTCCAACTACACACAAGGCTACTATAGTTTAGTTAGGGCTCCATGGTCTTGGGGATAATAACTCAAGGTAAGTTTATTCATACTTCCTTTTACTTCTTGTGCTAAGGAAGTGTTCTGTTTTCCCCTCGATATGGTAAATCTACTTCTAGTTCATACCAATCTATTTTCTTGTGTTTTATTTTGGGAATGTGGGTGAATGCTAGAAATTTTATGTGGCTATCAATGAAAAACTTGTGATGACTGCTTGTGGTAGTAAGTTTGAAGAGGAAGAGGTGCTTGATGAAAATTTTATTTGATTGATTAAAAGCTTGAAACATGATAATGTTGAAGTTATTTAACATGGATCCTTCACTTTGTACTGTGGTGGCACTCAAACAAGTCGCCACTACTACTACCAATTCATCCGGATCAATCAAATTTCCACCGGTAACCTTGGAGACATGAGAAGAAGAAACCTGAATCGCGTCCTTATGGTTTAGATTCCTCTTATTCATGTGTTTTTATTGTTCTTCTTATTCATCTTTTAAGTCACACTATTTTTTCTTCTGTCTTTCTTTGTAGTGTTGATTCTTATTCTTTATATATATCAAAATATTTTTTAATCTTGTGGTTTTAAACCTATTATGTGGAAGTTAAATTTAAAATTTGATAAAAAGAGAGAGAAACAATTTTTTAATGTTTCAAAACAAACTAAAAAAAAGGTAAATAAATTAAAAGATATAGTTTTTTTTTTTTTGTTTCAAAAGTCTTATAATAGTTTTATTATTACTAATAAATTGAGTCATTCAAATTTGGGTGCCTATGACAGATGCCTCATTTTTAAAGGCATTGAGCCGTCCTGACACAATGTACAGGTAAGAGTGCGAGTTCTATTGTAATACAGTTAAACTTTGAACATACTTATGATGGGATATGCTATTAACCATGTGGTTGAGTTATAGTATTTTTATTTAATCTTTGTACAGACTATTTATTTCATTTTATTTAATATTCAAGTCTTTATTTAGATAGACCATTGTGTTAATATGTGTGTACAAAACTTATATAGTAGACAATTTTTTTGTATGGAGTTATTTAATTCACACGTGAAAATTAAAATTGTCGGTTCTTATAAGTTATAAATTAAATGATCACAATCAAAGATGAAGTTGGACGAACATCTTGATGATTGTAACACAAGATTAAATATAATTCGATCTTAATTATGAGAATGGTAAAATTTCAACTTCTTGCATCAGTACATTCCATGTGTATTGAACGGACCAATTAGAGATGTTCGCTTATGTTATGAATATTTATAAACAACTTCTCTAGTCCATTACGTACTTATAATACTCTTAAGCCTTAATCTTGATATAATTATTATGATCTATGTAGTTTGACTTATTATTTTAATCTATTAAAAGATACTCTATTATAAGTCAATATATTCCTAATAGATTGGGTAATGACAAATCACATTAGTGAAATAATAATTAATTGATAGAAC
>JAJOOE010013549.1:0-13183 GCA_036250405.1 Solanum raphanifolium
ATATATATATCTTATAAAATAGATTTAATAGTAGTATTGTAAAATAAATACATAGATAAATGCACTTAAATATACGATATATTCATATGTAAAATATATATAGTTGTATCATAATAAAATTATCCTAAAATATATAGATATTGAATTTGTGAAAATATGTCGTCTTATTAAGACGTGAAAAATAAGATAGTAGTTGAATGTAAATATGTAGTACTATGTGATGTGTAATTTGAATGAAAATATATAGAATGAAGTTTTCTAAAATAAAATAAAATAAAATGTTAAAATATTATATAAAGGTTTGTGATCTTAAATATGTTTATTATAAAGTACAGTACATATGTGTAAGTTGTTTAGAACATATGAACACTTATTATTTATTTACATGTATAGACAAATTGACGATAGGTCGTACGTAGTAAAGTAATATGTATATTTAAGTGTAGGCATTTATAAATTATAAAAATAAATAAATAACATTAGTAAAAGAGATAGTAGATAATAATAGGTTATGTGGAGAAAATATAGAATATATACCTTTGTACGTATGACATATATATGTATGTACCTTGTATTTGAACCTGTTGGCATATCTAAAATTTTGAAATTGCATGTTAAAAGATTAAAGTTTTTAGCAATGTTTGATCCAAAAAATAAGAATAGTCAATATATTTTATAAAGGAGTGATGTAAAGAGTATAAAAATAGGCCTAATTATTAGAACTTATTCTATAATTACATTTTATTTTTGTTAAAATATATAGGCCTACTTCCATACTTATTTCTTAAAAAATATGTATGTCTAAAGTTGAATATCTCAGCCATAAGTAATTTCTAAAGGGTAATTATTCTAGCATTTACACTAGTCTCAAATTTATTTGAAGGTCCTAAACGATGAGTAAGCCTAAATTTATTTTAGCCCTTTTAAACTTTAATTGAGAATTTTAGATGATAAGTTTTCTTATTCCTTAAGATAAAGGTCCAAGAAAATGTTATAAGTAAAACTTAAAACGTTAACCCATTTCCCAAAAATATTTTGTATCAATTGTTCTAAAAGTATTTTCACTAAATTCACAAACAAATAATATTAGCTCACATGAATAATCTTTAAAATTAAAAAAAAAAAAAAAAAAAACAAGCGACTTAATATATCAAAAACTTAAGAGTTAGACAAACATATATAAGAGTTTGTTAGCATATCAAAACAATATAATCAAACTCGTAAAAAGGAATGCTAAGAAATGTTGGACTCCTATTTATGAGACTCCAAATATTGCGGTGGTCCTAATCGCTGTTGGCCTAATATTTTAGGCCAATAACGAGTTCCAAAGTAGAAACTCCAGCCCTCCGGTTGTACATGAAACATAAGAAGAGGCAAAGATTAGTAACTTAATATTGTGCCAAAGATCAGTCAACAATGTATGTAAACTTGAAGTGATACAAATACTTTACTATTTTTTGAGCAAATATCTTAACTAATCCAATGTAGGTTAGTATACCAATATTCACGTTTTGGATAAACAATACGTCATTTTGAATTATTTTTTAGGACATCTTAGAAATATGAGTATTTAAACAAATTCACTACCAAACATACAAAGGATAGAATATTTTTATTCACTTATAAATGTCTAACTGGTTCAAATTTTCTATAGATCAGTTAAACAAATCATGTTGAATAACTGTGTTTTACAGGGTTATTACTAAGCATAAAATGGTTCATTTCAAACCTTAGCTTCCAGTTTAAAATCCCTCGGAAACACTCGACATACTTTTGCTTCCAACTTTGCATTAATATGAGTTTGGAGTGCTCTTAATAGATTAATAAAATTTACAAAAAAAAAGTAGAATTTTGTTGCTTTGTTAAACAGCTCTTTGGTAGACTCTTAAAAATGATTCCCACTTACAAAACCACAGATTGATAGGTTAGTTATTCCTATATTATGATAAATTATTAGATTTCATGTCAATAATCATTATAGCATGGCCAGTAAGCTAAATGAAGTTTTGACATATTTTACAGATAGATAATTATGTCCTGATCATCCTAGGTTCGTAGGTGTGGAAACAAACGACTTAAAATATTAACATTGGGTAGATAGCTTCACTCTTCATGGTCAGAAATTATAATTATAATAATAACGATATTACATAGCAAAATCTAATGTTTATGAATTTAATTTAAAAAAATAACTAGAGAAGGGGACTGAATAAGACTTTATTCCAGCATCATGGTAAAATTCTAATGTGAAGAAATGGGTTCTTAAATCCCAAACAATTAGCCATTTACAAGTTCAGTCTAACAAGGGCACAACTAGCAATCAAGAATAGAGATCAGCAGAAAAATGTCACCAACACAATAGTCTAGTCAAAAATCCAAGAACACATCCACGTGCCTTTCAAATAATGCAAATGCACCAGAAAGTGATCCTTAGCAAACAAAAGGGTAAAGGGGTCACTATTTTTTTTTTAAAAAAAAGACAAGGTTGACGTCAAAATGTATCAACAGTATATTATTCATATGGCAAAAATGGTCCTGTTATATTAAAAGGTGGACAGAACGCCTATGATCATCACCAAATTTCGAATTTAAGGATAAAGAGAGAAGAGAGTTGCTAACCTTGTGTAAAGCAACAAACTAGAGCGTTGACGTCAAGATTCCAATTTCAAACTCACTCGAACTCAAATTCAAAAATCAAAAACAGAAAGACGAGAAGAGAAATAATTTTCAAACTCTAAAGAAGCTCTGAAGTGTTGCAATTTTTCACTCCTTTAGCAGTTCTTCAATCGTTTTTTTTTTCGATGCTGCTGGATGATTGTTGGATGCTTGTTCGATTGTTCTCCTTGTGTTTTTTTGAGATCATTCCCCCTTTATAGCCAATTTGGGGCCTCTACTACGTTCAAAAAATAAGTGATGGAATCCTACACCCATCAGATTAAAGGGACGACTAGCCCCAAATCCAATGGTTCTTCATGCCTTTCGCCTTTTTCAGGCATAGCAGTGCTGGTGGTAAGGCTTTTGAGGTCTGTTTTGGTTCATAAAAGATGATGGAAGGGATGTAAAGTTGATAGGAAAGGGCTATGATTGATGGACGACGTGGGGAGATATATTGATGACCACCGGAAATTGCCATTTTCCGGTGGTTTGTAGGCGGAAACGATGGCAGAGGAGAGGAAAAGAGTTTGATGGGAAAGGGGCAATTTTTGGGAAGAGAAACGTATGGGGAAGAAGGAAAACGTTTCTGGGAAAGGGAAAAGCTTGACAGGCGATGGGATTGTACTTATTTTGGGAAAAGATGAAAAACTTGGGATTTAATTTGGGCCGTCCAATCATTTGATCGGACGGTTGGTAAAAATAGAGAGTTTAAAAATAAATAATATATATATATATAAAATAGTAAAAGGATGAATTAATTAAGGCCATTAGATTAGATTGTAAGGCTGAGATCGAATCTAAAGAAAGCACAATCCATGTGCTCGCCTACGTGGCATACACGGATTGGCTGGTTTAATAAGACTTGGATTGCCAAATTTGCTCTAATTGAATTCATTTAAATTATAACTACTTTCTTTATTAAATAGCCATAAGTGATAATTATTTTGCAAGATTAGCTTATTTGATAAAATTAGTCACTCTTAAAATTAAATTAATATAAATTAGCAAATCATCAATTAACTAAGCTTTCTAATTTTAATAAATGTACGAAAAATATTTATTGCGACAAAAGGAATTATATTTGAACCCAAAAGATTCAATTCTTAAGGAGGATAACATTTATTTTTAAAAAATGAGAAAGTAAGTAGTAATATAATATATTTAATTTTTATAAGAAATAACATTTAAGAAATAAATTTATCAAGTCAAATAAATAATTAAAAAAATTTTGTATTCCTATAAAAAAAAATTCATAACATATATATTTTATTATTATAATTATTATAATTATTATTATAGTTAAATGTGGAGAGCCAAAATTGGGTGTCAACAGCCACCATAACATACTTACCATTCTTCATTCTCCTCTTTAGTCAATAATCATAGACAAGGAACATTCACATTTAATAAGGCATGACAAGGAAAGCAATTCATAATAACATTTTCAAGTTAAGCATTCATCATTACATTAAGCCTTTAAGTCAACATTCTCATGAGCATCATTATGAGCACATTCATTTCATTAGACATTATCTTTTGAGGAACACACCATGACACTCTCAATGTCAACTCGTACAATGCATGGATGGCATCCCATACTACCACCCACACTTCATAGAACCTCTTAAGTAACCATAGAACATAACTCACATAGTGGGAATAAGCATTAACTGACATAGACCATGTGAGCAACTCATGGAATCCAGTGTCTATCCCACACCGTAAAGGGTTGGTCTACTTACCTAAGGTAGGACCAGTAACATTTTAGCTTAGGTGGATCCACTAGCTAATATCTTAAGTGGGAACATATTTATGGGATAAGAAAGATGTTCATTGAAACCCGACCTATCATGGGCAGAGCTTCCATCTTACCATAACCACTCAGTGCTTAGCTTTAAATTCCCATAGAGTAGTTCATTCTCATTAACATTATTACACATGAGAGGAATTCCATTGGCCTATCAACTCAAGGTACATTATTACACACATGAAAGGAATGACATTGGCCTATCACTTCAAGGTACATTATTAGGATAGCTCATTGAATCCTCGTGAAAGGAATGTTTTTGGCCTATCGATTCAAGATTCATCATTTCAATAGTTCATTGACTCATTATGAAAGGAATGTCATTGGCCTATCGATTCAATACAAAGCCTTAGAATACTTCATTAGTCATTTATGAAAGGAATATCATTGGCCTGTCGATTCAAGACAAATCTTTAGAATACTTCATTAGTCATTTATGAAAGGAATGCCATTGGCCTATCGATTAAAACTTCATTATTACATACATGAAAATGATACCCTAAGCCTAACAATTCAAGATATATCAATCAAGGTCACTTTCAATTACACAAGAAGAGGATGCCCTAAGCCTACCAATTCAAGGTATAACATTACATTAAAGAACCATTCACAATATATCATCATCATTCACAAGTGTATAATTGAGAATAGCCTTTCAATAATATCACAATTGTATTGTAGTCATGATCACATTACTTTCATTGAAATCACAAAGCATATACCTAAGCATCATGATTATACATCATTTTTCATAATATGCCCTTCAAGGCCATGAATCACAATTCACCAACACAAAAGGAATTACTACAATTTAGGCATGAATAATGACATAATTCAAGTAGCTAAACTATTACAAGAACAATTGTATAACATTCATCTTACTATAATTCATCCACATCACATAGCCATAAAATTAGGGTTATGGGGAAATCATGGATTCATGGGGGATTTTATCTTAAAACCACCATAAAACAGCAATTCAATCTTAATATATTCTTATTAAACCATTGAAAACGTTTTGAGAAAAAAATCCATGACCTAGAATGAAAACCCTTAGTTTTGGAGGATTTCCAACTTTGAAATTGAAGGTTTGAGGACTTCATGGATGGAAAGTTAACCATGAATCAAAACTATCATACCTTAATTGAAGATTACTCACGAAATTGAGTTGAAAATTTGAGTCCTTGAGCCCTATACCTTGGCTTCTTCTTCTTTTTCAATGGAGGTTTTAGAGAGAGAATTATTTGGAGAGGAGTTGGTTACTATTTGGGTTTGGGTATTATGAATTGAAAAAGGGTAGGTAATAATTTAAAAGGTCCTTAGGGGGTCGTACCTTGACGTTTAACCCCTAAAGCCCTCAACCTAAGCTCGGGAAACAATTTTACAACATAAAACCCCACATCAAACTCAACATCTCACATGTAAGGCTCTAGTTTCACCTACTAGTTTTCTGAGTCGCTACATTATCTCCCCCTTGGGAACATTCTTCCTCGAATGACACTTCTAAACACCTTACGAAAATAAAGACTCAATACTAGTAGCCCATCATGCATGAAACATCATAACAATGCGCAAAACAAGGAGGAAACATCAACTCCATCTCTATATACTCAATGCAACACAAGGAAGTAGGAACTACATCTACAAGCTCATTATGCATGAAAACTTCAACATTTCTCATATCATTGGAGGAATTACCTTCTCCATCTCAAAGCATGCTCATCATAATATCATGTAGCAAATTATGCAATTACTCTCAAAATCACATTTAAGCATGTTCAACAATTCATCTCATGAAGCATATAGGCAACTCATACTAAATGCACATTAACATGAGTAACATAAATCATAAAAACTCATTTTCTCATTAAACATGAATTCATCAAGAACATGCTTAATATAAGGAGACCATGGAAAACACATAATCACACATGACTCCAAAACATGAAACAAGTCACAAGGAACTCTTGGTCTCAAGCTTGAATAGGAATAAAAGAAAGAGATAAGGATATTGGAACTCTCAACAACCTTGCCTTCTAAACATACCATCTCCCCATGGGAGCAAACCCATACAAAGGCTAACATGAAAATAACATAGGGACCTTAATAAAACATTCACAACCATAAGGAACTATCAACATACTGGTGCCTTCATCCGGAAGGGCTCCTTTGTCCTCTCTAGGCCGGAGTGCATAGAAACGACCATAATTTGGAGGAATAGGAACCGTACCATTAGGAGAAGCTTGCTTGGCCCCTCTTTCTTTGGCCGTGAGTGTAGGGCAATTTTTCACTTGATGATCACTCTTCCCACAACCATAGCAACCATTCGTATCGGCTAGGCACTTCCCATGGTGCTTCTTTCCACAATTGGTAGAAATAGGTTTAGGAAATGGAGGTCCACTACCTTTCTCTTAGTTAACCCTAGGAGTGTTTGAAGAATCTTGGCTGGAAGATCTCTTTTTGAACCTTGGTTGACCTTGTTCATCGAACCTAGATCTTTTCACCTCTCTATTCATTTGCTTGAGTTCTTGCTCCTCAATTTGTTCGGCATGGACCATAAGACTTGAAATATTCATATTTGGAATAAGCATTGTCGAACGACATTCATCGACTACCAAGTCAGACACTCTCATCACATACTTATTCATTCTAGCCCTCGAGTTTTCCACCATGGTTGGAGCATATTTAGATAGTTGGGTGAACTTAAGGGAATACTATTTCACACTCATACCCCCTTGTTTTAGGTTTATGAATTCTTGCATTTTTCGTTCCCTCAACTCTAGGGGAAAGATATTATCAAGAAATGCTTCCTTGAACACCTCCCAACCTATGGGACCCGCGCCTATTGGCCTCTCACCCTTCCATTGTTCATACCAAATTTGAGCTACATCTTTTAGTTGGTAGGCGGCTAGCTCCACCTTCTCCTCCGAAGACACCCTCATAGCACCAAGTATCTTGCAAACCTCATCAATAAACCTTTGGGGATCCTCTTCTACCTTAGAACCAAGAAACTCGAGGGGGGTTCATCCTAGCAAAATCCCTCAACCTAGAAGTCGTAGAACTCACATTGGGATTCACATGAGGTCCAACATCCTTGTTGGCTTGCGCCGTCATAGCTTGGGATTGAGTTGTCACGGCTTGAGCTTGAACTGTCATGGCTTGGGTCAATATTAGCAAAGCCGACCTAATCTCCACATCCGTCATAGTCGGAGGATCAACCAGAGCTTGATTTCCTTGAGGAGTTTGATTACCTTGAGGAACTACTTGATTCACATTCTTCTCTTCCATTCTTCTAGCATTCACCCTTCATGTATTCATTTCCTGAAGACACAAGAGAAGGGTTAGGAAAGGGACTTTAATAGAGCTAAACTCTATGGCACGACTTAAGAGCAATGAAGAAAGTGAAATTTCCTAACATCTTATATCCTCTCATTCATAAATATGGCGCGCTTCACACTATGAACAAGACTCTACTAGACGTGGCTTGTGAGACATCAATCCTAAAAACCATCCCAACATTTTGTGCTCTGATACCATGTTTGTCATGACCCGAGCCTACACCCCGGACGTGACACGGCGTACAAGACTCCGAAGAGACTCATACAAGCCTCATAGCATTCATAACATAAGACACAATAAAAATGGTACAGAATTTAAAACTTTTAATCCATACAATCGAAAATCTTTATATAAAACAGCGGAAAACTAGACATAGTCTCACATGGCCATCTAATACAACTCAAAGTCTCAAAATAGGGTCACAACCCTTACAATTGGAAATTTGAAAGTCTAATACAATAAAAGAAATAAAACAAAAACATAGCACTAGTCCTCGGATCCATGAGAACATACCACAAGCTTTGGAGAATAGTCAATCCAAGATTGAACTAGAAGGAATCACCTCAAACGCCGGAACCTACACTTTGTAGAAAAATGTAGAAGAAATATGGGTTAGCACAAATATGTACTAAGTATGATAGCCATGCAAAAATCATGCTGAAAAGGACATTTTGGTTGAAAACCATGCTAAATGTCAAGTTTGAAAATCATCATGCATCTTTAGTATAAACATATTAGACATAAGCATATTCATCATGTAAGTCATTATAACCTAATAGAACCATCGCGAAAGTAACCCTAAGTTATACTTGTGCAATGTATGAATGGCATCCCATAATACCATTCATACTAAGTACCACTTTGAGGCCACCATAACATACTTACCATTCTTCATTCTCCTCTTTAGTTAATAATCATAGACAAGGAACATTCACATTAAATAAGGTATGACAAGGAAAGCAACTCATAATAACATTTCCAAGTTAAGCATTCATCATTACATTAAGCCTTTAAGTCAACATTCTCATTAGCATCATTATGAGCACATTCATTTCATTAGACATTAGTTTTTGAGGAACACACCATGACACTCTCAAAGCCTACTCGTGAAATGCATGGATGGCATCCCATACTATCACCCACACTTCATAGAACCTCTTAAGTAACCATTGCACATAACTCACATGATGGGAATAAGCATTAACCGACATAGACCATGCGAGCAGCTCATGAAATCCGGTGTCTATGCCACACCTAAAGGGTTGGTCTACGTGCCTAAGGTAGGACCGGTAACATTTTAGCTTAGGTGGATCCACTAGCTAATATCCTATGTGGGCACATAGTTATGGGATAAGAATGATGTTCATTAAAACTCGACCTATCGTGAGGAGAGCTTCCATCTTACCATATCCACTCGGTGCTAAGCTTTAAATTCCTATAGAGTAGTTCATTCTCATTAACATTATTACACATGAGAGGAATGCCATTGGCCTATCAACTCAAGGTAAATTATTACACACATGAAAGGAATGCCATTGGCCTATCGATTCAAGGTTAGGATAGCTCATTGAATCCTCATGAAAGAAATGTCGTTGGCCTATCGATTCAAGATTCATCATTTCAATAGTTCATTGACTCATTATGAAAGGAATGTCATTGACCTATCAATTCAAGACAAAGTCTTAGAATACTTCATTAGTCATTTATGAAAGGAATGTCATTGGCCTATCGATTCATAGTTCATTATTACATACATGAAAAGGATGCCTTAAGCCTACCAATTCAATATATATCAATCAAGGTCACTTCTAATTACACAAGAAGAGGATGCCCTAAGCATACCAATTCAAGGTATAACATTACATTAAAGAAACCTTTCACAATATATCACCATCATTCACAAGTGTATAATTGAGAATAGTCTTTCAATAATATCACAATTGCATTGTAGTCATGATCACATTACTTTCATTGAAATCTCAAAGCATATACCTAAGCATCAAGATTATACATCAATCTTCATTATATGCCCTTCAAGGCCATGAATCACAATTCACAAACACACCTAGAATTACTACAATTTAGGAATGGGTAATGACATAATTCAAGTAGCTAAACTATTACAAGAACAATTGCATAACATTCATCTTACTACAATTCATCCACATCACATAGCCATAAAATTAGGGTTATGGGGAAATCATGGATTCATGGGGGATTTTATCTTAAAACCGCCATAAAACAGCAATTCAATCTTAATATATGCTTATTAAACCATTGAAAATGTTTTGAGAAAGAATCCATGACCTCGAATGAAAACCCTTAGTTTTGGAGAATTTCCAACTTTGAAATTGAAGGTTTGAGGACTTCATGGATGGAAATTTAACCATGAATCAAAACTACCATACCTTCATTGAAGATTCCTCATGAAATTGAGTGGAAAAGTTGAGTCCTTGAGCCCTAGACCTTGACTTCTTCTTCTTTTTCAATGGAGGTTTTAGAGAGAGAAATATTTGGAGAGGAGTTGGTTACTATTTGGGTTTGGGTATTATGAATTGAAAAAGGGTAGTCAATAGTTTAAAAGGTCCTAAATAAGTGAAATAAAACAATATAAACTGTACCCATTCATTAATTAATTAATTTGGAATTTACCAACTTGTCCCTTCTAAGGCCGAACCTAGGCAGATTCTACAGGTATGACTCACGCCCCTTGACCCACGGACCGTGAGTCCACTCATGCCCCATCCTATAGATTCACGGGTGGGTGGACTGCAACCTGTTTTTCAAGGCCTGACCCACGACCCCCACCTACGGGGCATGGGTCCACCTACTGGCCGTAGGTGACATCTGTATGTGGCCCTATTTTGGCAGCTTGGGCAGATTTGGGGAGCTTTGGGGGTTAGGCTTTAGGGTCCTCCTCAAGGACCCTTGGTTGCTCCTTGGGGGGTCGTACCTTGACGTTTAACCCCTAAACCCCTCAACCCAAGCTTAGGAAACCATTTTACAACATAAAACCCTACATCAAACTCAACAACTCACATGTAAGGCTCTAGTTTCACCTACCAGTTTTTCAAGTTGCTACAAGGACAACTTTAAAGTAATTGAGTATCAGTGCACATTTTGGGAGCAGTATTGAGAACCGAGTTGGGTAAGTAATCAGATAATCCAAACTCCAACTACACCGCCAGTGTATAGTAGGATTGTACTGTTGATTCAAACAACTCTTTAGAAAGTCATTGATAAGGGCTCAAAGATTGAATTCATTAGTTAAGTTTTTTATTTACCCTAGCAAGGTATAGAATGACTCTGGAAATGTGAACAAAATATTGTATCATCATGAGGATCATGTAATGGTTATCAATTAGAGAGACTCCCCAAGAAAAGGGAAGTCATATTGTTTCAATATTCGCTATATATGCATATTTTTATTCATAAAGTTTTTTTGTTAAAGTACACATGCACTCATTACTATTCAGTTGACTTTAGTTCAGTTTGTCTTCAAAATTACTCATTCAGCTCCGCATGTTGAAGTTAGGCAATTGTTATATTCAACTATTTTACATGTCATTTATTTCATGTACAAACGTAATTCGGTGTTGCGTGATTTTATAATAGAGATTCAAGTGTTGACATTGAATTTCGTCTCACCTTTCTTTCAAATTATTTTTGTATGCTTCTAATGATCTTGAGAACTTAAAAACGTATATAAATTATTTTTGTTATACTCACCCTTAATTTTCTCTTAAAAGGAATCATTGACATAGTTTATTATGTATTATATAATATTACGATCATTTTATTTATCATCATTAAGCATTCGTTGCATTTAAGTAAGTATTTCTATATATTTAATAGATATATACTATCACTTAATTTTTATGATGTCATGTAGCTTTATTTAAATATTAGTAGTTACCTTCGAACTTATAATTTATTTATTTAAGCATGTATTAATATATATTTTATTAAGATTATCTTTAATTTTGATCTAGGAAGCCCAAAGAAATATAAGGAAGAAAGTATTCTAGATAATTAACCCAAATTTTGCAATTGTTGATCCATTAATACAACCAATATTTGCCCAAAAAGAAGCCCAAACCACAACACTACCTCCTCCACATTTGCGCCACGTACAAACCGCACTTCATTCCACATTTGCATTTTAGCTCTGCATATATAGTTGTCAATTTCCTGACTATATACTGAGCAGAAAAAATATATGAATTGAGTGGTCGCTAAATTGGTCGTAAAGCTTATCAACTAAATTTATTGGTATTCATTTTTTTCATGTTCTTAAGTGATTCAAATTTAATTGAGTCTGATAATCTAAAATATTAATAGCATATGGCTCCAGTGGATCGTTAAGTTGGTTCTAAAGCTTATCAATTACATTCATTGGTATGTTTTTATTTTCAAGTGCTTAATAATTTGATATTGATTGGATCCCGATAAACTAACATATAAATAGAATATGAATCGAGTTAATAATTAAATTGGTTTTAAAGCTTACCCAGTTAATAATTAAATTGGTTTTAAAGCTTACCCATTGAATTCATTTGTTATGCTTTTTCCCCATATGCTTAAACGATTCAAATTTAATTGTCCCGATAAAACTAACATAAAAAGCAAAGAAAATCAATTGTGAATATTTTATTAGAGGGGAGCAAAGAAAAGAGAAAATCCAAACATGTCCTTAGAGAAGTCTAATCAAGTTTTAAGTAATCATTTGGTAAAAGATTCACTCAATCTTTTTCACTACAAATTTAGCACTGAACAACACTTCAAATCTATGTTTCGTTGTTTTTGTCAGGGGCACTCTCACAAATAGAAGGAGGAGAGTTATATGGTAATCAACAGGTGAACTTGCGAAATGATGCAACACGTGTGAACTCAGGAGATGTTGCATTAAGTACTCCTCTACAAAACAAAATTTACCTTTGGGATTTTGAGCTCATACATCTATGAGAGAGGACAATAGATGTGTTCTCAATTCCAAATATTGAGGAATTGGAGCAGAGGCGTATCCAGGATCTCGGCTAGATGGGTGCACGATTACGAAAAAAATGTATCTCTAATATAAATTTGATCGATTTGACTTTTAGTTTGTAATATGAATCATTAAAGTTTAAAAATTATAGATCCAAAATATATAATACTACTAGTTTTAAATTTTAATATACACATTTGATTTAATTAGATAAAAAATTTACAATGCTAAATTTTTTAGGAATTCTCAATGTAACACACTTGAAAATTTTGAAAGAATAAAGGAAAAAAACAAAAGAAAAATTAGTTGAAACGACAAAAGTGTAACTGATAACCACTTGAAAAAGTGTTACTCAAAGAAACAAGATAGATATAAGATTTAAATTTCTATCTCTC
>JAJOOE010013551.1:0-26055 GCA_036250405.1 Solanum raphanifolium
ACCACAACCACTAGGTGAAATCACCATTAAAATACATCTAACCTATCAGCAAGCAAGACCCAACAAGAATATCAACCCATATTTGCTAAATCACACCCCAAGAATGGGGTTTTTAACCACACATCAAGAAATAAGAAATTATACCTAACATGATAATGAAATCAACTGGGTATAAGAAATTAAACCTTGAATTAAGCAAAGGAAAGTGAATAGAGAAGACCAACTTCCAACTTGGGGAAGAAGAACTCCTTTCTTCAAGTCTCCACAAAACCCTCTCCAAACTTGAGAGAAAAATATTAGCTAGAATATGTTCTAAAGTGAAAAATAATAATAATATGTTCCACTCTCTATATATCTAATTCTAAATAGTATTTATAGTTTTCACAGATTGTGCTGCGGAGGATTGTTCGGCGACATTAGTCGAGATCGTCGATGAACTTGGTGATCCACCTTTTGGTCAGCTCATCGCCTTTAGTGTCTTGCCTTTTGCATCCTCGCATTCTGGATCATTGGGCGGTACAGTACTGCTTTGCGAAACTGATCGGCGACCCGCCGACTGCTCCTTTTCTCGCCTTTTGATCCACTTCCTTCAAGACTTCGCGTACTGGAATAAAGGGAGGCTCATGTCGTTTTGGCGACTCACCAAGTTAAACTTGGTGATCCGCAGGATTCCATTTCTTGTTTTTTTCATCCATATTTGCTCCGTTTTGCACCTAATTGTCCATGTTTCCTCTAAAATTTCAAATTCCTGAAACTTCAGCATTTTAATCAGGTATTGAGGTAAAACAAGCATTCAAGGACACTATTTCCATTAAAATAAAGCCTTAAATGAGTCCAATTTGTGGACTCATCAATACCCCCAACTTAAACTTTTGTTTGTCCTCAAGCAAACTCAAGTTCAGCCGTTCAAAAAGGGTGCCTCAAACAGTGCTACACAAGACTAAATCATGAATGCACACAACAAGACTCAATTCACTTATGCAAGGATCAATTGTGTACTCAAAGATTCAAATTGTGACACACCATCACCGAAGATTCTCATGCTCGCAATACTTGCTACTTGTGCAAGTTCAAGCTCAACAAAAGTATCTAAATTCCCTCGCACAAAGAATGATTCCATATTCACATACATATATGAGTCAATTTAAGATCAGGAATCAGATACAACGCTCACACTTAAAAAAAGGAACACAATGCATGTTTTCACCCATAGGTTTGCCTTTATTTTCCAATGGACTTTTGATTTGGCTTACTCAAGATCAAAAAGGTCTTTCTAAGGCTTGTAACGGGGCCGAGTGCAAAGGTATGGTCATTTACGCTTAGTGACTTTTTCCTCGTGAGATGCGGTATTCTCAAGACATTCCCTTCCTCTCCTTTATCAATTCTTTGTCTAGTGTTTCTAAGTCACCTTTTTATTTACCTTCCATGAATTGCATTGGAATCCAAATTTCTTTTGTACTTTATTCCAATTTTTTTTAGGGGTTCCATTGTTCTGCAAGGAAGACTTTTTATAGCACTTCTTGACTTCTCCTTTTCCTTTTCACCACACCCCCAACTTAGGTTTTTTGTCCTAAGTTGGCTATTCACTAAACCACAAATCAAGAGGATTTTAGGTAGTGGATCAAGTAAGGTCTAGGGTTTATCAAGATTCTTCCAAAGAAAGATAAGGCTCAAGGGGTGTTCAAAAGAGTTTCACACGCTCACAGGTAGGTCACAAAAAGAGGTATATGTCAAATTGGCTCACACTCTTTAAAATTGCCTAAGATCATCTCAAGAGTACACCTTTCTAAATCGATCAGACTAACCGGGCAAATTCTAGGTTTATTCATGCATGGTTCAAAGTAAGCTAATCACACCAGGCATCGATACTTCAGTCAAACAAGACTAGACACGTTCGCTAGCGTGCAACGGTCCTCACAAGAAAATCAATTCAATAAATAGCCAGTCACAACGAGATGCAAAGAGTGCACATATTGTCTATGTAACTTCATTTGGCCTCGTCGTTGCCGTGCATTTATGTTTGTTCAATTGGGAGCACTATTCAAGTCACCGGTATTGATCAAATCCGAGACTTAAAATTTTGCAAATGAACATCCACTTTCAACACAAGTGGTGGTAAAAATCCTTTTGAAATGATCAAAATTATTTTGCAAGTAAGACGACAGGAGCCATGAGCTCAAACATCCACAGAAAAGCAATATTTAAAACAATTTAAAAGAGACAGCCCAAATATCAAAAGAACACACAAAGGTGGGCCTCACCCCACCACACAAAAAAGCGTTTGTCCTCAAATGCATGTAGTAGTATCCAAAAGTTTAGACAAGTAAAGATAGAGAGAGGTGAAGGGGAATCTTGTCTACACGCTTGCTTCATCTGTTGAAGCTGCATTAGTCTGAAACTTGACAATGGCCCCCGAATTGTTATTATGGGTTTCATTGGGTTCCTTTGTTCTAGCTTCTGTAGCGATGTTAGCTTCGACCATTCTATCCACATCATGGGCCGCCAAAAAGGAATTCGCGGCTGTGTATAATCCGTGCCTCCATGAAGGAATGGCAGGACCAATGGGAATTTTCCTACTGGCACTTGCTTTCTTACTCTCCCTTCTTTCTTTGGCCAGTTCTGCTATCTTTTTGTCTCTTTTGAAATCCCTTGCTCTTACTTGTCGGGGTGGCCGGTCTCTTCCCGCAACTTTTGGTCTTCCCATTTCTGCAAAGGCTTTGGGACAAGTTAGAAAGTATTTAGACAGAGCAGGAGTCTGGTGCGCATAAAATCACCTTGCTACACTAGTTGGTGACATGCTTACTCACTTGGGTTAGTTATTGAAATCTGTGCATAACGGAACTAAGGGTGCAGGCAAGAAGGGCGATTTAAAAGACCTCTCGGCGAGTTGCCAAAAATATTCAACGATAGCAGGTTTCTCGTCGATTTTAACAGATTAAATAACCTAACTTTTCTTTTAATGAAAGGCGACAAGGGCAGTTCAGCGAATAGCCGAGTGATTCGACGAGCTAAGCCCGGCTCGCCAACTGACTCAACACGCTTATGTTCTACGCGCTTTCTAGGCTCAACCCTCGCAACCCAGGTCAAAGAAACTCTAGCCCTTATAGCACAAACTCACAATAACACCCATAATAGTATCACACCCCCGCAATCAATTAATTCAAATTAGAGCACAGTTGATTTGGATTCTACCAATTACGCAAAGATACTGATCAATGATGTATGAAATGCCATCAATGCGGGGATTCAGGGTGTATCTTTGTTTTCTAAGATGGATTTGATGTTTGGTTATCATTATTTGAATATTAGGGGTTCTAATATCCCTAAGACAATTTTCAGAACTCATTATGGGTACTATGAGTTTCTTGCGATGTATTTTAGTTTAACTAACGCCCCTGAAATGTTCATGGAGTTGATGAACGAGGTGTTTCAACGTTATTTGGATTCCTTTGTGATAGTGTTCATTGATGACATCTTGGTGTACTCCTAGATTGAGGAGGATGATGATCGACATTTGAGAATTGTACTCTAGATTTTGAGGAATGAGAAACTTTATGCCAAGTTCTCAAAGTGCGAGTTTTGGCTTGATTTCACAGCATTTTTGGGACACGTGGTATCCAAGGAGGGTATTCGGGTAGATACATCAAAGATTGAGGTAGTTAGAGGTTGGACTAAACCTACGTTAATTATTGAGATACAGAGTTTTGTGGGACTTGCAGGCTACTACAGACGATTATGCAGAGCTTCTCCACTATTGCATCTGCTATGACCAGATTGACTCGATAGAGTATGAGCTTTCAGTGGGTGATGAGTGTGAGGAGAGCTTTCAAAAGTTTAAGACCTTTTTGACTTTGGCTCCTATATTGACTTTACTTGAGGAGGGTGTTGACTTCACCATTTATTGTAATGTTTCTTAAGTCTGGTTAGTTGGTGTTTTCTGATGTAGAAAGGGAAAGTAATCACCTATGCTTCTAGATAGTTGAATACCCATGAGAAGAACTACCGTACTCATGATTTGGAGTTGACACCTATAGTATTTGTGCTTAAGCTTTGGTGACATTTTCTATATGGGGTACATTGTAAGGTGTTCAGCGATCATCGGAGTCTTCAATACATCTTTAGCGAGAGATATCTGAACTTCAGGCAGCGTAGGTGGCTTGAGCAATGTGGTGGTCGATGCTTTGAGTAGGAAGACTTCTAGCATGGAGAGTCTTATCACTATTAGTCCATATGAGAGACCATTGGCTAAAGATGTTTAGAGATTAGCCAACAATATTGTCCAGTTACAAATTTCTTAGCAGACATGTGATTTGATAGCATTTATAGAGGCTTGTTCTTCCTTAGTTGAGCAGATTTGTGAGTGTTAGTTTGATGAAGAGAAGTCATGTCTCATTCGAGACAAGGTGGTGAGAAGGGAAGCCAAGTAAGTTGTCCTTGATTCTGAGCGTATCTTGAGGATTTGGGGCAGGATCTATGTGTCAAAGGTGGGTGAGTTGACTAGATTAATTCTTGAGGAGGCCCATTGTTCCCAATATTCTATCCACTCAGGGGCGGCGAATATGTATCATGATCTAATTAAGCATGCATTATTACTGGTGTGGGATGAAGAAAGATGCAGATTTGTTTTGAGGTGTTTGACTTGTGAACAGGTTAAGTGCGAGCACCAGTGGCCCAAGGGTATATCTCAGAGGATGGTCATTCCTACTTGGAAATATGAATGGATCACTAGGGATTTTGTTGTGGGACTACCTACCCCGGTGGGTGATTATGATTCAATTTGGGTTATGGTTGATTGGTTGACCAAGTCTGCTCACTTCATTTTGGTTGGGGTGAAGTATATGATAAAGAAGTTAGTTGAGCTTTATATCAGTCAAATAGTGTGACTACAAGGAGTCCCAGTTTCTATTGTCTCTAATCGAGGTTCTTTGTTCACTTCCCATTAGGCATTTCAATATGGTTCTAGTACTCAGTTAGATATAAGTACAAGTTTTCACCCTCAGACAGATAGTTAGTTTGAGTAGACGATTCAGGTGTTGGAAGACATGCTCTGAACTTGTGTGATTGATTTTTGTGCTAGATGGGATCAACATTGGGCTTTAGCAGAGTTACCTACAACAGTTATTACTCTAGTATTTAGATGGCCCCATTTGAGGCGTTTTATGGCTAATGGTGTAGATATCAGGTCGGATGGTTTGATTCAGTTGAGATAGACTCATTAGATATAGACTTTCTTAGAGATGTTATCAAGAAGGTCCATATGATCTAGCGTAGACTATTTACAACCAGAGTCGACAGAAGAGTTATGCTGATCAGAGAGTTTGAGCCCTAGTGTTCATGGAAGGTGACCATGTTTGGCTCTGACTGTCAATCATGAAGTGTGTGATGAGGTTTGGAAATAAGGGAAAGCTTTGCCCTAGATTCATTGGTCCTTTTGAGATTTTGAGTCGCATGGGAAAGGTGGCCTACAAGTTGGCCTTGCCGCCTAGTTTGCTAGTTGTGCATCATATGTTTCATGTCTCCTTGTCTTGGAAGTACGTGCCGGATGATTCCCATGTACTTTCCCTTGATTCGGTTGAGTTGGGTCCACATTTATCTTTTGCGGAGGAACCTATAGTCATTTTGGTAGGCAGGTCCGAAAGCTTAGGAGCAAACATATTGCTTCAGTGAAGGTGTAATAGAAGCATCATTGAGTTGGTGAGGCAACTTGAGAGACAAAGTAGGATATGCGTGCGAGATATCCTCAGCTTTTCAAGGCTTCAAGTATTATTATTTTTTGCTTTTTGTTCAAGGATGAACATGATTTTTAATGGTGCATAATGTAATGACCCGATTGGTCATTTTCAAAAAGTCTTATGAATTTTCCATTTCCCCCATCCGACCTTGACCCCGAGTCTTTTATGTTTGAGTTCTATAATATGGTTTTAAACTTTGAGTGAAAAGTTGAGAATTTTGCAAGTTGTGATTTCTAAAGGCTAAGTTGCTTAAAAGTGGTTTTCAGAGTCTTTTGGAGTATCGAGTGTCGGAATGAAATTATGTCAATTCTATCAGTTATAGAATGTGAAATCTGGTCTATGAGAGTTGTTGATTTTTTATTTAGATTCTTTGTCAGGATTTGAGGTCCTTAGTGTAAAAATTGTGCAAATTTATCCTTTGGGTTGACTTTGGTCAAAATTCGGGGTTTGGATGCACGGATCGAAATTCTGAGAGTTTTGTTGGATTTGGAGATGATTTTAGGCCTAGGCGAGGTTTTCATGCATTTTTCTGAGGTCCTGAGCTTGTTTTAGACTTTTTAGTCATTGTGTTAATTTCTTGTGGTTTCCATAGATGTCAAGTCAATGAGACCTTGAATTTTTGTTTCAATGGTTCCATTGAGTCTGGACGTCGAATATGATCAATTTGCATATTTGATTTGTGTGCACGGGGTTCCAAACGAATCCAAAGGGTCTTTTTAGTGCCTTCAGAGTTGGTTAATGTTTCTGGTATTGTAGTCCACGCTCTTGCGGAGGGCCTTCGCTTTTGTGATCTCCTCTTTGGCAAAGGTCGGCTCACAAAAGCGAGGCTGACCTTTTGGGCGGGATTTGCTTAAGTGGATCAGGGATCGCTTTAGCGAAGGTCGTTTATGTGGAGCTTGGTTTGCAACAGTGAGACCTCCAATTTTATGTGGGGTTCACTTAAGCTAACCTACTGGTCGCTTAAGAGACATCCGAGAGGGGTTTTGACCTGCCATTTTTGAGGTTTAAGCCATATTCTCCATTTTTGAGCTTGGGAAACCCTTGGAGGCGATTCGTGAAATATTTTCTTGTGCTAAATCATTAGGGTATTCTTTCATGACCCTCAAACTTTTTTCCCTATGATTATTTAAGGATTTTAACATCAAAATATGAGATTTTGATTGGTAAATGGTAAGGTATTTCAAGAACTCAAGTTCTAAACTTAAATGGAGATTGTGAACTGATTTTGATTCCCTTTTCAAAATGGTTTTCACCATTGAGTTTCCAAAGACTTGAACATCTTTTTCCAAGTATTAAATTTCAGATTCAAATTTTTATTTTAAAATTGAGTTTTGAGTTGATTGACTCATATCAAGGAAATTGATGTGGGTATTATTGTTTCCAAGAAATTATTATGAATATTTGCTTGTATATAGATTGCGTGGCTTCAGAAGTGATTCGGAAGGGGAAAACTCAATTCTTGAAATAATTAATTGATTGGTTTAAAGGCAAGTGATCTCTTAAGCTTTGTAATCTAGTAAAATTGTCTACATCTCTTAATTTTATGTGTGTTGGGGAGTAATTGGGAATGAGGGGAGGGGTTTTATTGCTCCACTTGATTAATCTTAATTAATAAAGAAGGGGTAAATAAAAGGGTTTCGTGATGATAATGGCAACTTTTTACTGCCTTATTGTGACCCTATTTGATTGATTAGGGTAATGCCTTGATGGCTTGAATGTGTGGTTGAATTACATGACTTATTGTCTCTTCATGTAGTGTGATACTGCTTGCGTGCATTGATTGTTGAACACGTGATGCGACATGTGATGATCATTGATGTCGAGGTGTTTTACGACAAATGCTTGTGATGCCGAGGTCATTTTCCGGTGAGTGTAATTAATATAAAGTCGACGGGAAATGGTTCCGGCTAGAGATTTGATATAAAGTCGATGATAAATGGTTCCGGCTAGTGATTTGATATAAAGTTGATTAGAAATGGTTCGGGCTAGTGATTTGATACAAAGTCAATGGAAAATGGTTTCGGTTAGCGATATGACATAAAGCCGATGGAAAATGGTTCTGGCGAGAGTTGATTTCTGTGTTTTGATGCATTTTGATGCTTATGATTGACTTATTGGTTAATTTTGATTGATTTATTTGATACTTGTGATTCGACAACATGATACGTGTTGGTTGTTGGCTTGTGACTTTGGACTGTGAGTTTTGTGGCCTTGTGAACTGTATATTGTAGAACTCTTAGGTTTGGCTGATTTCTGTGCAGGTTTTAGGTTGAGGAGGGTTGGTTGGGATGAAAAGGAATATTCGAATTCTAGATAGGTTACCTTGTTTATTAAGTTTCTTGCTGGGTACTATGTTGTTGGTACTCACTCCTTCCTTCTACACCTATGTAGGTTCCTAGACCGGACTCATGTCTTCTTCTCCTTCTTCTTCTTCTTCTTCTTCTTCTTCTTATATCGATTCTGATTCTTCTTCTGAGGCTTGTCAAGGATTTTATGAGATAGTTGCTTGTCGTTTTGGTAGGTCCTCTTGTTCCCTTACCTTATGCTTTGTTCTACTTGAAAAACAAAAATATTAAGACTTGTATTCCAAATTCTGTTTTTACATTATTGGCTTATACACATGACAACGAAGTTTTGGGGTGTTAATAAAAATAATAAGTTTTTCGCTTTTATCTTGTTCTTGCTCTATCTTTATGCATTCCTTTCATTTTGTTGGATTGAGGCAGACTTGTCTTGGTCGGAATAGCCAAGTGCCATCACTTCATTTTGGATCGTGACACATTTTAGCCAACCATTTCTTGAATTTACCTAGAAAATAAACCCCATGCATGACCTTCAATATGATATATAGTTTCAACTTTCAATGGTATGATCTAAATAATCAATTAGTTAAACGAAGGCAAGATGCAATCTCTGTTATGAAATAAATAAATAAATGGATGAGTTAAAAAATCACAAGGGAAAAATCACAAGCATAAAATTTGATGTCATCTCAATCATGAATTTGCCTCTTGAGAGAAGACAAAATTATGTGAATTTAGAAGCATACATTAAAACTTATGGATCTAGTAATATTAAAACTAACATGTTGCCCCAACATATTAATCTAGGTTCGAATGACCAAGTACAAAATTATAAGAAAATGAAAAAATTGACCAATGACTCAATCAAACATCAAAACATGTATATGCGAAATTTTTTATGGATCAAACGACATGAACTGATCGACATGATTTCTCAAAAAAACATGGTGGCACAAATAATTGAATTTACGAACCAAGATCTATATCTATACAGATCTCTAGTCTAAAATGCTTTTCCTAATTTCAATAGTAAAAAAAGTGAAAAGAATAAAACTCACCAATTTCGCAAGAATGCAAAATTGAAGATTTTTTTTATGTAGTGAAAATGAATGGTCAAAAGAGGTGAATGATGAACATATCCTAATAAAAGAGAAATATTTATTATTCAATGAAATGAACAGTTGAAGGGGGGTAGTGTTTAGTTAATTAGGTGATTGTAGCATTAATTGCTACATTAATGGCATGATTTAATATTTTTAAATAGATTCCATGCGGAGAAATATATGTTAATTTTGATTGATTTATTTGATACTTGTGCTTCGACTACGTGATACATGTTGGTTGTTGGCTTGTGACTTTGGACTTTGAATTTTGAGGCCTTGTGAACTGTATATTGTAGAATTGTTAGGTTTGGCTGATTTCTGTACAGGTTGTAGTTTGAGGAGGGTAGGTTGGGATGAAGAGGAGTATTCAAATTCTAGATAGGTTACGTTGTTTATTAAGTTTCTTGCTGGGTACCATGTTGTTGGTACTCATTCCTTGCTTTTACACCTATGTAGGTTCCTAGACCGGACCCATGTCTCCTTCTCCTTCTCCTCCTCCTCCTCCTCCTCCTTCTCCTTCTTCTCCTCCTCCTCCTCTTCCTCCTGCTCCTTCTTCTCCTCCTCCTCCTCTTCCTCCTGCTCCTTCTTCTTCTTCTTCTTCTTCTTCTTCTTCTCAAGGATTTTGTGAGGTAGTTGCTTGTCGTTCTGGCGGGTCCTCTTGTTCCCTTACCTTATGTTTTATTCTACTTGAAAAACAAAAATATTGAGACTTATATTTCGGATTCTGTTTTTACATTATTGGCTTATACTCATGAAAACCAAGTTTTGGGGTGTTTAATAGAGATAATAATTTTTCCGCTTTTATCTTGTTCTTGCCCTATCTTTATGCATTCCTTTCATTTTGTTGGGTTGAGGCTGACTTGTGTTGGTCGGAATAGACAAGTGCCATCATGTCATTTTTGGATCGTGACACATTTTACCCAATCATTTCTTGAATTTACCTAGAAAATAAACCCCATGCATGACCATCAATATGATATATAGTTTCAACTTTCAATGGTATGAACAAAATAATCAATTAGTTAAATGAAGGCAAGACACAATCTCAGTTATGAAATAAATAAAAAAATCGATGAGTTAAAAAAGAACAAGGGAAAAATCACAAGCATAAAATTTGATGTCATCTCAATCATGAATTTGCCTCTTGAGAGAAGATAGAGTTATGTGAATTTAGAAGCATACATTAAAACTTATGGATCTAGTGATATTAAAACTAACATGTTGTCCCAACATAATAATCTCGGTTCAAATGAGCAAGTACAAAATTATAAGAAAATGAACAAATTGACCAGTGACTCAATCAGATATCAAAACATATATGCGAAATTTTTTATGGATCAAACGACATGATTTCTCAAAAAATATGGTGGCACAAATAATTGAATTTACGAACCAAGATCTATATCTATACAGACCTCTAATCTAAAACGCTTATCCTAATTTCAATAGTAAAAAAAGTGAAAAGAATAAAACTCACCAATTTCGCAAGAAGGCAAAATTGAAGATTTTTTTTATGTAGTGAAAATGAATGGTCAAAAGAGGTGAATGATGAACATATCCTAATAATAGAGAAATATTTATTATTCAATGAAATGAACAGTTGAAGGGGGTAGTGTTTAATTAATTAGGTGATTGTTGCATTAAGTTCTACATTAATGACATGATTTAATATTTCTTAATAGATTCCAAGTGGAGAAATATATGTTACTCTATGAAAATGAAGAATTAAATTGGGTGAATGTTAAATATATTCAAATATTAGTGATTGCAGTTAATTAAGTTTTCAAATAACTTTTCAAACAAAGAACTCTTGACTATGCAATGAAAATGAACAATCGAAGGAGTGATACTTAATATATATGTAATGACCCGGTCGGTCATTGTTGTAAAGTTATGTGAATTTATCATTTTGTCCCTCCCGATATCAACCACGAATCTTTTATGATTGAGTTTGAAAAGTTGGTTTTCAAATTTGAGTTAAGAGTTGAGAATTTTGTAAGTTTTGAATTTGGAAAGCTTATATTATTAAGAAAGTGGATGGAGCCGTTGGGAGTTTCGAGTGTCGGAATGGAATTTAGTCGATTTCATTTGTTCTGTAATGTAGAATCTAGTCTTTGATAGTTTTTTATTTTAGTTTCTGAGTCTTTTTGATGATTTGAGGTCCTAAGTTGTGAATTTGTGGAAAATATAGCATTTATTTTGACTTTGACAATATTCAAGTTTCGGATGCTCGAATCGGAATTTTTAGAGTTCCATTAGATTAGGAGGTTGATTTTAGGCCTAGGTGATGTCTTTGTTAATTTTTGAGAGGTCCCAAACTTGTTTTAGCCTTTTTAGGCGCGAGTTAGTTTCTTGTAGTTTTCATGGATATCGGGACAAAGGGACCTCAGATTCGTGTTTTGACGATTTCATCGAGTGTGAAACGTCGAGTAGAATTCATTTTCATATATGGTTTGTGTGTACGAGGACTATATACCGAGGGTCCTTTTGATGTTTTGAGATTTTGCTGAGTTGTTGGTGTCTGTAGGCTTTGCATGTGCGAGTGTCCTGTTGCTTAAGCGACCTCCACTTAAGCAAAGGATCTATCGGTTAAGCGACCTTCACTTTAGTGAAGGAGGCTTCGCTTTTTTGATGCCTGAGCTTTTTGAGGGTCACTTTTGCGACACCTGAAAGAGTTTTTTGGCCTACAAATTTTGGGGTTTAAGCCCTATTTTCCAATTTTGGGCTTGAGAAATCCTTGGTGACGATTATGGAAAGGTTTTGTTAAATCGCTTGGGTAAGCTTATATAATCCTATAACTTCATTTCTCTTTGATTATTTATGGGTTTTAACATCAAAATATGATATTTTGATTGGTGAATGATGACCTTTTTTCAAGAACTTAAGCTCTAAACTAAAATGGACATTTTGAATTGTTTTTAAGTCCTTTTTCGAAACGATTTTCCCTAATAACTTCTTAAAGCCTTGAGTAATGTTTGTATTACCGGGGATTTGTTTAGAGCTTCTCCGCTATTACATCTCCTTTGCATAGATTGACTCGGCAGAGTGTGAGTTTCCAATGGTATGATGAGTTTGAGAAGAGCTTTCAAAACCTCAAGACCTTGTTGATGTTGACTCCTATTTTAACTTTACCCGAAGATGTTGTTCACTTCACTATGTATTGTGATGTTTCTAGAGTCGCATAAGTGGAGTTTCGATGTAGAATGATAAGGTGATTGCCTATGCTTCTCAGAATTTGAAGACCCACAAGAGGAACTACCCTACCCATTATTTGGAGTTGGCAGCTGTAGTGTTTGTGCTTAAGCTATGACAACATTAGTTGTATGGGGTTCATTGTGAGGTTTGTTGACATTAGTTGTATGGAATACATTACGACAACATATTAACTTTGTCAATCATGAATCTACCTCACAATATGAGGGCAATGATGACCTGAAAAGAGCTAACTTATCTTATCCTCAGTTGATCTATAATGAGTAATGAGACTTATGCATTTTTCTAACCCAATAGAAAACTTATATTCACTGTTAAATGATTCATTTCAAAAATACAAGTCAAGAACTAAAATATTAAAATGAGGATACGTCATTAAGGTGCCAATTTATATGAACATACACTTTCATCAAACGAACTATTGTAGACTTTAAATAAAAAATAAGTGTGTCCACTATTAAAAAAATCACTATTTTTTCATAAAATATTTTTACTGAAAACTATTCCATGGATATTTCCATAGAAATCTGATTGAACCAGTGGGAAATAAAAAATAATTGTATTTTCACACGAAAAAAATTAGAAAGATTACCAATATTTTAGTGTCAATCTGTTTTCCAACGTGAATTTTGTTAGTGAGTTGTTTATAGATGAAAAATTCACAAATTTTGACTAAATTTTGGTGGGAAAGTCTTTTTGATTTTAGTAAAGGTCTCTCTCTAAACTAATCAACGAAAAAAGGTATATAAGGCATGTTGACTCAATTTAAGAAAGCCTTGACATAACTGATAAAGTTTTTTCCATGTAATCATAAGGCCACAACTTCGAGGTGTGAAATAAGTGAAGTTTAAGGACGTAATCAACTGACACTAGTTCGGTTCAAGTGCCATACGATCGCGTGTAGTGATATAACTCAACCAAGGGTTAGGATCGTTCCTACTGGGAGTGGTTTTGAGAATTAATAGAAAAATAAAATCTAGTTCTAATTAGTCATAGCTAAAAACATTATCGAATAAAAACATACTAAATCAAAGGGATGATGCAAGCGTCAATTATCAATGGGGGGTTTGTATTATGCTAATAACAAAAACGGTAAAATTATAAGAAAATGAGATAGAGAGACGGGATTCTTGGGATGTGATAGGAATACGGGATAGATAAATTATCGGGTGCATGCTTTTGATAGTAAATTGTTGAGTATACTAGGCTAGACTATAGTGGGGGTAAATTCTCTCTCGAGCAACTTACCCCGAATCAACTCGGTTTCTCTCGAACACTGAGTTGTCGCGTTAAGTACAACCTCCGCCTTAGCCCATTCACTCTCTCGAGATTAATGTGTGGGAAAAGGACTGGGTTCACTCTCTCAAGTTGAACCCATGTCGACCCAATACCAACGGCTATCAATTTAGTAGTCTTAGTTTCACGACCTCTCTCTCGAGCAAGCCAAAAACACTAAGATGAAATCGTATTAGCAACTACAATCCCATTAAGTTCATACACAACTACTAAACGAAATCACATTTAAACAACAAATAAACTATCAACAAGCAAGACCCAACAAATAATCTAACCCATATTCACAAAATCACACCCCAAGAATTGGGGTTTTAGCTAGACATGTAAAAGAGATAAAGATTTATACCAATATCAGTTTCCATTAACTGGGTATGAAGAATTAGGTCTTAAAACACGTCAGGAGTGAAGAATCTTAGAGACCCACGTCCAATTTCTTGGAGTTGAAACCCTTTGAATCTTCAAGGTCTTAGAACAAAGTCTCCAAAACCCTCTAAAACTTAGATTCTCTCAAAAACTGTAAAAAGTTCTAATAATAATAGTGACATGATATTAAGCTAGAAATTTAAGCAAGTATTTATAGTGTTTGAAAATTTGTGCTGCAGCGGATCACTCGACGTAGTTAGTCGAGATCGCCAATACACTCGGTGATCCACCTTTTGGTCGATTTCATCGCCTTCTTGCTTTAGCCTTCAGAATTTTTGCGCTTTGAGTCATTGGGCGATATGGTACTGCTTCGCGGAACTACTCGGTGACACACCGACTTTTCCATTGCATCACCAACTTGATCTTTCCCTTCAGGGGGTCAGCTCACTGGAACAAAAAGCGATCTCTAGGTCGATCGCGACTCGACTACTGGGCTCGGCAATCCTCATGTCTTCATTTCTTCGTTCTTTTCAGCCACTTTGTTCCTTCTTGCCAAGTAGTGTCCATGCTTTGCCTCAAACTCTAAATACCTTAAACTTAAGGGTTTTCATCAGATATTGAGACAAAATATGCATTTGAGGACACTAATTCTATCGAAATGTTGCCCTAAATGAGTCCAATTTGTAGACTCATCAACACCCCCAACTTAAACTTTTGCTTGTCCTCAAGTAAAACTCAAGTTTAACAGTTCAAAAAGGATGTCTCAAACAGTGCTACACAAGACTCGATCATGAATGTACACAACAAGACTCAATTTACTCATGCCAGGATCAACTGTGTACCCAAAGATTCAAGCTGTGACACACCATTACCAAAGATTCTCACGCTCGCAATACTTGCTTCAAATGCAAGTTCAAGCTCAACAAAAGTATTCGAATGCCCTCACACAAAAGATGATTCCATTCACACACAATAGTTTAATCATTTAAAGTTATGGAATCAAATGCAATGCTCACTCTCACAAAGAAGAACACAATGCATGCTTTCACCCATAGGTTTGCCCGTATTTTCCAATCGATATTTGTTCTAGCTCACTCAAGATCAAAAAGGTATTTACAAGGCTTGTAACGGGGCTGGGTGCAAATGTATGGTCATTTAGGCTCAGTGACTTTCATCCTCTTAAAATGTGGTGCTCACAACACTTCCTTTCCTCTTCCTTCATCATTTTCTTTAGTGCTCTTAAGTCATCCTATTATTCACCTACCATGGATTGTTTGGGAACCCCATTTCTTTTGTACTTTATTCCACAACATTTCTTTTTCATTCTTTTTTTTTTTTTTGTATGGCGGGGTTCCATTTTTCTCAACACCATGGGTTAAAGGGGACTTTCTTTGCACTTCTTGACTTTCCCTTTTCTTTTCACCACACCCCCAACTTAGGCTTTTGGCCTAGGTTGGCTATTCAATCAACCACAATTCATGAGGATTAAGGGTAATAGGTCAAGAAAGGTCACGTTGTCATCAAGTTTCTTCCAAAGAAAGGTAAGGTTCAAGAGGTGTTCAAGAGAGGTTCACAAACTCACAAGGTAGGCCACAAAAGAGGTATATATCTAATTGGCTCACACTCTTCGAAGTTGCCTAAGATTATATCAAGAGATAGTCTTACTTAGTTGACCGGACCAACGGGGAAAATTCTAGGTGTTATCATACAAGGTTCACAGTAAGCTCATCACACAAGGCATCAACACTAAAGTCAAACAATACTCCACACTTTCTCTAGTGTGCAACATTTATCGCAAGAGAATCAATTTGATACATGGCTAATCACAACGAGATGCAAAGAGTTCACGTATGTCTATGCAACTTCATTTGGTGTCATCGTAGTCGTACATTCATGTTCGTTCAATTATGAGCACTATTTAAGTCATCGGTATTGATCAAAACCAAGACTTAAATTTTCTAAAGAACAACCACTATCAAGTACATACAAGAGGTGGTGAAAATTTAAAATTTTTCGGAAGGGTCAAAATCATTTGCAATTAAAATAAAAGGAGCCACAAGCTCAAACATCCACAAGAAGCAGTGTTTAGCAAATTTAAACACAAAAACCCAACATATATAAACAAAACACGAACATCAATATTCACACAAAAGGTGGGTCTCACCCCACCACAAATAAAAACCATTTTCCCTTAAATGCAAATGAAGTAAAGTATCCAAAAAGTGAAATAAAGTAAGATAGAGAGGGAGGTAAAGAAGGGATTCTGTCTATGCAGTTTATCCATCTGTCTAGGCCTCAGTGCCTGGTCCAACAGTCTGTACTTGGGCATCAGTGCCCTGAGTCACCTCAGAAGGAATAGCAGTGCCAAATCCACTAGGGGTTGCTGTGGACGTCTTAGTCGGTGATGTCTGGATCACCTGCTGCATGTCAAATTTCTAAATATGCTCTCCTCTTGGCTCTCTATCATCTCATCATCATGCACCACCATCTGCTCTTCGTCAGTCTGTGCCTCCGACTCTTCATCTGTTGTTGCATCTCTGTGTACATCTCCGGTGGTGACCAAAATCTCAGGAGCGTTTCTTCTCTGGTCTGGCATAAATGCCACTAGGTCATCTATGATTTGCATCTGCAAGAATGAAGGAAAGAAGATTGGAAAACAAAAAAGAAAGCCAGGGCGTCCGGTGGATGAAGTCTACCCCTTATCTAGGGTGGCAGATGGGTCTAGAGAACCGAACTGTCTCACGATTTCAATCCGGTTAGAAAAACTTCTCCTGAGCAATTCACGTATCACTTGAGTAGTAGTACGAAACCTTAAGAAAAGGCGATCTACTAGTTGAAAAAAGGAGGATCCGTTGAAGAGTTTAAAGTAATCTACCTTTCCTATTAATGAATTGAAGTCGGTAGACTTTATATAGTCTACGTCCTTCCTCAGATCTGCTACATCGACTTTCAAAGCCATTACTTCGGCGGATTCTCCCTGTGTGCTCTCACAAGCTGTGACTCTCACAGTCAACGCATCAACAGAAGTCTGACGTGGGGTGAGTGCAACAAGTATGGCACTCTCTATCATCCTTGGAATGGATCTCTCGAGTCGGGTTGCCCGCATATCAGCTGATTGGGCCAAACACCCCATCTTGAGGATCATGGCATGAGTAATCTTGACAGGCTGGAAGGAGGAGGAAACACCTGGGGCCTGTGAAGAAGAGGAAGGAGAGGATGTACCTGAAGTCCCAGGGGCCGGAGTAGGCGAAGATACCTTTGCAGGTAGTGAGTGAACATCAACCTCTGGCGAAATGTCTGTCAGAGTTTCTCTCCTTTTGTCCACTCCCTTTCGTGTGTACTCAGCCTCAATACACCGGATTTCAGTGGAGGATGAAGGGGTGACCTCAATATCCCTCGCAGTGGCACAAGGGCACGCCGGCACAACTTAGTGATTAGGACTGGGAATGGCACAGAAGTCTGCTTCTGCTTGGCTCTCATGGCCATCTCCTGTGAGATTAGTAACCCTAGGTAGATGCGTCTCTTAGACATGATATAACCAAGGCAAACTACTTTCGGATGGCGCAAAATGGACTCGTTCTGGGATGGCATTATGGTGCTGCTAATAAAGCCAAACTAGAACCTATGAGCAATGATCAAGTCCCTCGTCTTAATAGGAGGCCCTGCATCCATCCACCTCGGGGTGGTGTCAGAAATCAGAAGAGCCAACCAACCCTTCAAGTCATCTAGGGACTGAGCAATGGGCAACCCCTCGTAAGGAAGTGCAGAGTGTAGCGGTCTATTCAAAACAATGTTAGTATATTCACTGCTGCACCCTACTTTCCTGCCTCTGACCATGACCGACTTTACTGGCCTGAACTCGCTCACCTTTTTCTTGCTTTTGGGCACCAAATCCCCATAAGCTGTATAGAATTCCCGGACCCAGGTAGGAATGTAAGGGCCTCGGGGCCTGGTGAACTTCTCAAACTCATGGTAGTGGAAGGTCTCACGCACTTCTGAATACTTCCCGTCTAAACCTTCCATTGAAAGTAGCTTTTCCTCAAGAATGGTTGTTAAACCATCACCTTTTAATCTATTTAGGAGCCTGGGAGGAAGGACGACAGGAGGCATGGGGATTACAGGAGGTGCCTGAGTTGGCACTGAGTCTGTTCCCAGAGGAATGGCATTTGAAGAGACTCTGGTGGACGTCATTTGAAATCTATCCAGGATCTCATCCCTTCGAGAAATTATGGGATGCTCGTCTCCAGGTTCATACAACTCAACCCGGTTATCCGCGGCTACTTTCTTAGCTATGTGCTTCTTTCTTTTGCCTTTGTCCCCCGGTGGGAGTTCTTGCCTTCTCTTCTTTGGAGGATCTGATCCCCATTCGTTTATAGTAATGCCCCGTGCTTTCTTCTGGGGTGGCGTGGTTAGATTAGTTCGAACCATATCTACAAAACATTAAAGACAAGTTAAATAATAATCACATTGAAGCACAAAAAACTAATTGCAGACAAACTCTCCGACCATCTTTGGCGAGCTAGGTCGGGTTCACCGAAGGGAATGTCTCAAAAATTATAGCAAGTCGGCGATGGGAAGGCTCTTTCAGCGAATCGCCGACTACTTTCGGTGGTCAAAGGTTTGTCCAGTGAAAGTTACAGTGCAACAAAGGTTCAGGGGTGCAAACAAAGGGAGATCAAGAATACTTTCGGCGAGTCGCCGAGTGTTTTCGGCGAGTCGCCGAGTGTTTTCGGCGACCTCAAGTTTTTAGTCAAAAGTTACAGAACCAAACAACACGTATTGCCTGAAATTTAAGGCGATAAGAGGTGATTTAGAGAACTGCCGAGTGGTTCGGCGAGCTCGATCCAGCTCGCCAAATGACCCATCGTGCCTATTTTCAATCCACTTTCTCGAATTTAACCCCGCAACCCCGAAAACAAAATCAAAACATGCAATAGCTAAATTAGGCTCAGACCCATAGCACCCATCACCCCGGAATACTCAGACTTCTTCTGGTTTTGCTAAATTTGGCCATTTGATGACAATTGCCCTTAAGAAGGGTGTCACCCATTCTATCATTGAGAAATATATGTCAATTAGCGCAAACATGGGCTACTTAGACTTCACCCACCCAATCTAAACAACACGCAAGCACAACCTCATAAAATTTCATTCATCTAAAAGCATAAATTGATAGGTATTTGACGATCAAAACAATACGGGCAAGATTATTAACTTAAAATTGGCATTTAAACAATCTAATCCTATCAGAGAGGCCCAACACACAGCAAGACGATATGATCATTGCAAATGAGTACAATTTTTTTTTACGTAAACTTAGGATTCGGAAACCAACCTTAGATGCCGATTAAAATAGGATTGAAATGCTAGATGGCAAAGAAATCCTAGTTCCGAACACCAATCAACAACCAAAATACTTATTGAAAGCAAGAATATTGAAAATACTAACTTGGTGTGAGTTTGTGCAGTTTAAAAGCGAGGGAAAGTGAAGAGTTTGAAACTTTAAAACCTTTGGCCATATATAACTGCCTAGTTCACGTCCATTTGGCAACGTTAGTCGCGTCCGCCGATCCATTCGGCGATGCGCCTAGTGGTCACTTACCCTGCCGATTTCTACAGGACCTTCATTTTCTTGGGGGTTAAGACGGCGGTCTTAATCATAGTCGCCGACCTGGTTGGCGACTCGCCAAACTGCTCTTGAGCTCGCCGAGTTTTACAGGCTCTTAGTTGAAATTATGTTGAGTCACACGACAGATCAAATTGGGCACGCCGACCTCTTCGGTGATACGTCGACTGGACCATTTGATCGCCACTCTGCATTCTTCAAAGACTTTCCGCATTTAAACCTGCACAACCAACACACCATTATTTACAAAAACAAAACTAAAGCATTTAAGACCTTGGGTTGCCTCCCAAGAAGTGCCTTAGTTAACGTTGTGTCCCGACGCAAGTCTTTTACTTACTCTCCGTCATTGGGGTTGGCCTTAGTGTTACTAGGTAACCCCAATAGTTCATTTGAGTGGAAAGGAGGCACTGCATAACTCATGAGTGTCCTGATCAGCTGTATAGATCTAGAATGAGAGCCAATCATCTGATTTAACACTTCAATATTCTCTTTCATCTCCCAGCACTCGATCTCATTCGGTGATCTTTTGGAGAATGATTTGTAGTGTATCCTCGACACTATTATTCTTCCTATCTCTAGACCTTTTCCTCTCATGAGGGGGTATGTACCTCCCTTTACTTTTGCACTGGTCTTCCACTCTGATAATTTGGTGGCCAAATCGTTCAGCTGAGTTACCAGTGCGGTTAATTTGAAGTCCCTCTCGACTTCGTGAGTCGCCTCAGCCAATTTGCCACCATTTCCCTCAGCCATGCTCAGGGTATCTTCCTATAACAACAACTCAAAGAAAAATAAAACTAAAAATAAAGTTAGTAAACTACGACTAACAAGAACGAAAATCCTATTTAACTACAAATTCTCTAATAACACCACTCCCCGGCAGCGGCTCCATTTTGATGTTTAAATCTTAATCAACTGACACTAGTTCGTTTCAAGTGCCATATGATCGCGTGTAGTGATATAACCCAACCAAGGGTTAGGATCGCTCTCATAGGGAGTGGTTTTGAGAATTAATAGAAAAATAAAATCTAGTTCTAATTAGTCATAGCTAAAAACATTATCAAATAAAAACATACTAAATCAAAGGGATGACGCAAGCGTCAATTATCAATGGGGGATTTGTATTATGCTACTAACAAAAACAGTAAAAATATAAGAAAATGAGATAGAGAGACGGGATTCTTGGGATGTGATAGGAATACAGGATAGACAAAATTATCGGGTACATGCTTTTGATAGTAAATTGTTGAGTATTTGTGACTAGGCTAGACAATAGTGGAGGTAAATTCTCTTTCGAGCAACTTACCCTGAATCAACTCGGTTTCTCTCGAACACCGAGTTACCGCGTTAAGCAAAGCCTCCGCCTTAGACCATTCACTTTCACGAGCCAATTGTGTGGGAAAAAGGACTAGGGTTCACTCTCTCTAGCTAAACCCATGTCGACCTAATACCACCGGTTATCAGTTTAGTAGTCTTAGTTTTACGACCTCTCTCTCGATCAAGCCAAAAATACTAATATGAAATTGTATATGCAAATAAAATCCCATTAAGTTCATACACAACTACTAAACGAAATCACATTTAAACAAATAATAAACCATCAACAAGCAAGACCCAACAGATAATCTAACCCATATTCACAAAATCACACCCTAAGAATTGCTGTTTTAGCTAGACATGTAAAAGAGATAAAAATCTATACCACTATCAGTTTACATCAACTGGGTATGAAGAATTAAGTCTTAAAACACGTCAAGAGTGAAGAATCTTAGAGACCCACATCTAATATCTTGGAGTTGAAACCCTTTGAATCTTCAAGGGCTTAGAACAAAGTCTCCAAAACCCTCTAAAACTTAGACTCTTTCAAGAACTGTAAAAAGTTCTAATAATAATAGTGATATTATATTAAGATAGAAATTTAAGCAAGTATTTATAGTGATTGAAAATTTGTGCTACAGCGGATCACTCGACGCAGTTAATCGAGATCGCCGATACACTTGGCGATCACCTTTTGGTCGATTTCATCGCCTTCTTGCTTTGGCCTTCAGCATCTTCGCGCTTTGAGTCGTTGGGGGATTTCCTACTGCTTCGCAGAACTACTCGTTGACACGCCGACTGCTCCATTTCATCGCCAACTTGATCTATCCCTTCAGGGCTCAGCACACTGGAACAAAAAGTGATCTCCAGGCTGATTGGTGACTCACCAACTGGGCTCGGCGATCTTCAAGCCTTCATTTCTTCGTTCTTTTTACCAAGTAGTGTCCAAGTTTTGCCTCAAACTCTAAATACCTGAAACTTAAGGATTTTCATCAGATATTGAGACAAAATATGCATTTGAGGACACTAATTCTATCAAAATATTGCCCTAAATGACTCCAATTTGTGGACTCATCAACAAGCCTGTTCCAAAATAATACAAAATAAAATTTACCTAAAATAGATTCTAATGATCCAAATTTCTCCGGATCCCATGCATAACATATGCTTAGTGCATAGGACTGTCCCTTTTGATGAGGTTGTTCAATAAATAAACATGACGGAGAAATCAAATATTTTATATTGAAATTTAAACACCTACTATTATACCAAACACTTCTATATACGGTTCATGAAAAAATTTACTTTTCAATAAGATATTTGGAATCAATAAACAATTAGAAATCTCTAGAGTTAATTATCAGAATTTTCACCAAAACATAGAAAAATAACACATTATTGATTCATCATACATCATCATTTTCAACTATCAAGAAAATGATTAATCAAAATTTTACAATTCAATCAACTATCAAAATTAATAATGTCACTACTTTTTTGATATGCTGGAAAGATTGACAGAGAAATTTGAGAAATAGAAAATATTATAAGGTAATATTATTACTAGTACTTTGGTGGAAACTAAAATCTCAAAAGTATTAATTACTACCTTAGTTCATATTGAAAAGACACCATACCAAAAAAGTAAAAAAATGACATTTTCCAATCTAAAAGTGATAAAATGATTGGTTTGATGACTCATACCGAAAGCTAAGAAAGACATCAAACTGAAAATGTACATCCACAGTTTATCATTTGAATAATTCTACTCCATTGGTTTATACTCCATCAATCAACAAGACATAAACAATGTAATGTGTCAACCAAACCAATCAACTAAATATTGGGTCTTAGAAATTGGTTGCTTAAAATGAGAACCAAAGATTTCTATCTAATGGAGTCAAAGCAATCCTTTTGCAAATGGGACAAGAATTGTTTCTCTTCAGCCACCTTTTGATGCATTGATAATGAAATTCATGTCCGCAATTTCTTTTTCCTAGTTCTGCCCCATCATCATAAGTATCCTATACATTACAAAATAGAAAAACATATAATTGAATAAGGTCGTAGACAACTTAAAAGTGAAAGAGGAAGCAACCAAAGTTTTTTTCTCCTCACCAAACATATGCAACAAGATTCACTATAATTTTTTATCTTGGATGATTGGTACTTGCTCTACTTCAGAAATTTAGAAATAACACTTTTCTTCAATCCAATTTCCACACCACCTATATGTTCTTGGAGTTCCAACAGCGCCTAAAGTACAAATCACTTGTTATTTGAAAAAAAGTTCTAATCATATCACATTTTCAAGTACACTATCTTAGTTTATTACCTCATATGACATTTCCCCATTATAAAAGATGCGATCATGTTGAGCATCACCATGTTCATCTTCTTCATCATCCTGTGACTTTAAATTCTCAGTAGCAATGGACCGCTTTTGCTTACTTTCATTACCACACATTTCATGAAATGTATGTATGACAAGAAATAACATATTCAACATATCAAGATTACTTTTGACAACAAAAAATAAAGGACAACTAAGAGAATACATATATCCTGGTATAGTTAGACAAAATAATTTTAGCTACTCATGCAAGTATAATATGAATTGGAAAAATCATTTAGTAACAAGTGGAAACCATGTATTATGTGTTCTCATATAATATGACTATTAAATAGCTCAATGGTAAAATAAAAAGAGGTAAAAATGAAAACTAAAATCACACTAGATATTGAAGAATTCTGACCTCTATAACAATAGGATCATCCCTGTGACCTGGCTCCATGATAATGCCACCCTACATGTTCAAATAAATTATTTAGAATCCCTCAATTATAAGAGTTACCAAGATTATGATTCAAATATGCAAAGAAAATATATGTGAAGATATTATCAACACAGACCATAATCATTTTAGGATAGAAAAGTAACCGCGACACTTTCACCACTTACAAGGGAAAGAGATTGAGAATCAATATTATTTCTCAAGAAATAGACATCTCTTCCTGTGTCCCATAATCCATGTTTTCTTAAATATCTCACTGGATTACCTGAAGGCTGGATAAACGTATTAGATTCAATCACTAATAAATTCAAAAAATTGCTCAACTAACCTCAAATAGAACCTTAAAATTTTATGTTAGTGTTTATAAAATTCACTCAAACATGACTTTGCAAATAAAATTAATCACATCTTCTTCATATCGTTGTTTTGAGAATATATAAAAGTTGTATGCTCAAAGAGGAAAAAGAGAAAGGTCTAAAACATGTTACATCTATGAGTAAATTTTCTCTTTTACATATGCCATACACAAGGATGTAAGAATAAGTTCGACAGAAGTTGAAGTAACAAACATTCTAGAGTAAACGTTAAGATCTTCTAAATTTAAACGTGATACAATCAAGAATCAAGTAGTATCCTTTTAAATTTTAATACACTACAATCCAAAAGCACTTAGCAACAATTATTTAAATACAATAATATAGTTGACTATATCATATTTAGCAGCTATAATAAATATGATAATATCTATAACTAACCCTTTATGTAAATGCAGTTAAAGTCTTTAGCGACTCTGGATAAAATGACATTAATTTAATTCCCACTAAATAATTTTCTCCAAAATACAATCTATTGGCATTAAATGTCTCTTTTGTTGTAGAGATACTACTTCATCGAAGGTAGGCGCTAAAATGAGTATAGTCTTCTCAGCGAAGACCCTCACTAGTTCAAGTTGTCAGTAGGACATAATCTTCAAACTAATTAAACACTTTTAACATGAAATTGACTTCAAAAGTAAAACAATCATGAAAACTCAGCATAACATAATCTTGCTTTACATGAAACTAATAATCTAACCTCAACACCTACATCATTCATAGCTATTTTTTTTTTGTAGAAGTCAAGTTTTTTTTAACTAACTCAATGTTATGTAAATTCAAAAACTCTAGCTTGATTAAAATAAGGAAAAACAAAACTTTATAGACATTATTTACAACCAGTTAAATTAAATAGAAAAGAAAATTGAACCAATAAAAGCTAAATCCTAAAATCTATGTGTGAAGAAAAATAAACAAATATCTCTTTAACCTAGCTCTTCTAAATCTTGGAAAAGATTTAAGTTTTGTGAGTGGGATTGCCTATGTTCAAAAGGATAAAAAATTTCATGATAGATCCTTTAAAGCATTAATAACACATATTTTATGTGCAACCCAAAATATATATACATTTATTTTCTCATCTAGGTTAGATCCCCCTCACCCCACCCCGCTTCACTATAAATAATACACTAAAATAAAAAAAGTATTAAATTAAAAAAAGTTAAAATGACATTTTATTATTTCATTGACTGCGAACAAGAGAAAGAATTATTTACTACATTACTATCCACTTTATACTAATTTTTTTTATGAAAATTATAAACACAATCCATGAAAAAGTTCAAAAAGAAAATCATTTGCCAAATAAAGTGTAAAAGAATTTTATAGTGATTTTTTTTCAAAAACACCATATAGGGACACTAAAAAAAGTTGACCTTAACAAATAAAACAAAATATTTCATAAAATGGTGAACGGTAGTTGAACAATTTTAATAAGGTAAGATTGAATAGACCACAAACCAGTCAACACCTTTGATACTAAAGAACCTGAGAATGAAGGAGTGTTGTCAATATTACTGGTCTGCAACAAGAATAAAAATAATAAACATTAGTCTCTATTTAATTAGTTATATAACTGGATCTCCATTCTATATGAGATAACAAAACGAAGGAAAGACACAATCACAATTCTGAAGTGAATAAAAAAATGGATGAGCTAAAAAAGAACAAAGCAAAAATCGGAAGAATAAAATTTACTTCCATCTCAATCATGAATTTGCCTCTTGAGAGAAGATAGAATTATGTGAATTTAGAAGCATACATTTAAACTTACTGATCTAGTGATATTAAAACTAACATGTTTTCCCAACATAATAATCTAGGTTCGAATAAGCAAGTAAAAAATTATAAGAAAATGAACAAATTGACCAGTGACTCAATCAAACATCAAAACATATAAATGCAAAAACTTTTATGAATCAAACGACCTGAATAG